>JAOSYY010018809.1:0-18448 GCA_025727935.1 Hebomoia glaucippe
GGCACAAGTGTATAATATCTCATGGGGATTACTTTGAAGGGGACAAAATAGATATTCATGAATAAATAAATAATTTTGGAAAAACACAAAATTCGCGATACTTTTTGAACACACCTCGTATATTCAATAATCACAGATAATATTGATAAATCAATGTCTTACACGACTAGTCTTTGTTCAATACATCGGTTACAAGGTAAAAATGTATATAATAAATTCGTGATATAAATTAAATTATGACAGGTGAATAAAACCGCATCGTAAGTTTAGTAGTTAGTGCAGTTTAAAGTCTTGTCCAGGATTCGAATCGGCAAGAAGCAAGATAAAAATTGATTAGTAAAACAAATACAAAACTGTGTCTCCCACAAGTTTTAGAGGAAATTGTTCACCATTACAAAAATTTTACTAATGAAAATTTGATTCACACACTTTTATTATTAAATAAATCATCTTTTAATGAATTGGTTTTAGTGACGTCCTGTAATTTATTTAGCATCTTAAATCAACGTGATCCTGTTATCAAGGCCTTTTGAGATCTGACGTAAGCAAGGAATTAGTCAGGCAACAGATTGAAGCCTATTTTACATAAAGATATCAACATTATAAACAAACTGATAACTTAAAAAAGAAAGATGTAAAATACAGATTAGAGTACAATCACGTATATTAGGGTCGTTGAAAACTCATATCTCCATCTCTACTCAGGCGCGAGTTGAATTAGGGCTCTTGATTTCATGATACGGCTGATTAGCAATAGTAGATTTGTAATTGATTTTGTTACTGTTTGGGCGTAACGATTATTTTCTCAATAAAGATCTTAAATTATGATTGCACGCCCAAGGCTAACTTCCTAAACCTTAAAAGATAGTAGGAAGAAAATATACGTTTAGTAGCTTTTTGTATTATATGACGTACTTCCTGTTATCATATATGTGTACAGTCAGCAAGGCAATGTTATATGTATTTATTTTGTAATGTTTATATCGTATGAATTTATTTACAACATTGATTTTAAATAAGAAGATTTATATTATAAAGAGTCAGTCAGTCTAAAAACCGAAACTAAAGTTATAAATTGGTTGTACGGTTTACAAGTAAGCCCAAACATACCCTATATAATCTCCAGGAATTTTTTTTTTACAAGTAATTAGAAAAATTATAAAAGTCTTCACATAAAGAGAACTGGTTTCTTGTTAGGCCATATCTACAGAATATGACATAAGTCTACTTACCTGAATATTATCTAACAGTTGAAAGTGTTTCGCGAAAGACTTCAAATATTTATAAAAGCATGTATTCGTTGGGTATGAAGGCGTAGCGTCAGGGAACGGAAACCCGTTGAATTCCATTGTTTGACGAGGCGTGTTTGTTCTGAAAAATAAGTTTCATTATGTTCTCCTTCTCTATCATTTGCTATTCTAAGAGTTTTTATTACGCCTATTACATGAGGTAATATCATTATTCCCGTCAAAAAGAGGGGTGTTATTAATTTGACATCTCTGTCTAACTCTAGCATTATAACTCCAAAACAATATCCACTTTTGATGCGGATATTTTTATTTAAATGCGGACATAATCAAGACGGTTTTTAGCTTTATTTTTTTGAAGATAATTACTTAACAAATTTAAAACTTAAATGGGGTTAGGCCAAATTTAAATTTTTGAGATTTAATTTATCCAAACATACACAAAATCAAATTACACCTTATAGCTTTCAAATTTGTATAAATTTAATTTTTAACGTAAACATTATTTCATAAAACACCATGCGATCACTAATTTTGTATTTCCTTCAATCCATTTTTTGCTATTTAGGATATAAGTTCTGAAATTAATCAGCTGAATGTCGATCAAGAATTTAACGGCCAGGCTTATTTCCAGCTTCTCTGCTCAACCTATAAACTTTATATGCACAGCCTAAACACTTTCGATAGAATGGCGTTTGGCCTTCGTCACTAGTTGAAAACGTTTAGTGAATATTAAAACAAAGTGTGAGATATAGAAGTGTAATAAACAGCTAATGTAAATGTTTTACATTGTGTAATTATGGCATCCGTGGGATGAACGAAGTTATTCGCTTAAAAAAAAAGTTTTATTAAATATTAAGTTATAATTATGTACTAAATACCTCAACCGTACATAATTAATTACATTTTCTTTATATCATCGGAAGGCAAACTATCATGCAATTCACCAAAAGTATTATTATTACTATAATAATATTTCATATATTATATTCGCTGGTAAGCGATTCCTGTCGCCCATAGACATGTACAAAACCAGAAAATCTACTAGACCCATTGCTAAACTTAAGACATTAGCCATATTATTGAAATTATGTTCTGCTACCGATCTTATTAATTTTTATTTCGAGTTTTCCGAATTTCATAGACTGAATTCGAAACGCATACAGTGTTTTACGAGCTTTGCATCTACGAACGTTGGGGCTTGTCCTGAGAGGAACTTATCTTATTAGCAGTTCCTGCCACATTATATCATTAAGGCATAAAAATTAAAGCCTCGTGCTATCTAAATCACATTATTAATATTTCAATGATTTATCTCTTTTTAAAATTAACAAAAAAGCCTTTTCTCGTAATACATTAAAGCAGTTAACATTATTTTAGAATGATTATATAAATAAATATTTGCATACAATCCAAGTCACAAGTTATGTATGCATTTAAGGCAAATGTTTCCTGCCTTGCTTAAGTCAAACCCAAATAAAACCTGTTTAAAGATTTCTCTGTATGAAATTAATTATGCAATTCATTATTTACTAGATTTAAGTATCTGTGTTAGTATAGAGTTGTTTCTGTTCATTACGATACAGATTTGTGATGCTTATTTAATCTAAATATTTATGTTTTCTGTGTATTCATTTAAAATACAGAAACGAGGCTATGAATTTAAAAAGTCTACTACGATAAGTTACTACTTAATTACTACAGAAATAACTCTATACTAAGACAGATACTTAAATGTTACACTATTATAAGTTCCTCTATATACTATCGAGAGATTATAATTGACGTCAATGATAGGTGAAAGTTAAGTAAAAGAGATTGAAACTATATATTGAATTGCTTAAAAAGTGGGTTTATAGTTTAAAGGTTCATCAAAGATATGCAAGTCGAAGTTGCTGTTAGTAAAGATTCTTACTTTGAAAGGCATATTAATAACTTAAAAATCATATTAATATATAGGTAATTAGTATTTAACGATGTCTAATATAGTACTTTGTGTATTATATGTCGTGGTAAGAATTTGTATCAAAGTATAAGTTCCGTCCTCTTCACGTATATACGGTTCATAGATGGAAAGGTCGTGGAGTGCTATAATGCGCATTTCGAGTTTGGTCTATAAGTGTCCGAAGACACTATATAAAATTTGGGTAATTGATGATGTCGGTTGACTGAGCTTTCACCTATCAGTAAACCTCAGCTCGTCTATCGAAAGAGTATATAAAAAAATACCTCAAATTCTTATATGTGCTAGTAAATACGGGTGTTCCGAACTCATCATATCCCACGTTTGAATCGAATCTCCAGGTGCCTCCGATATTGCTAGAGGCCTCAAATACTCGGAAGTTCAAACCGAACTCCTTCAAGTACCGGGCAGCAGCCAGTCCTGAAAATCCAGCTCCTATTACACAAGTGAATGGTTCCCTTGGTATGTCCGGAGCTGAAGTCTGGAACAAAGAAATTATAATAGTTACTTAAAAATAATTTAATGTACATTAAATATATTTTATAGAGTAGATACACCCAGCAATATTTATATATTGTTTAGATGATTTCATACGCATCTTAAATTTATCCTCAAATAATCCGTGCATATAATATTATGTACTTTTAAAAAGAATTTCAAAGCTTAAAAATTCTACTTTCTTATTGGTATCTCGTCCATGCCTCTACAGCCGTTCTTATTTTCTTTTTTCCTATTATCGCTCTAATATTATGAATCTTATATATTTTTATATATTATTAATACTAAAAGAAGAACCTTACCTGTATTTTATATAAGTACATTACATTTTAAATTACATATCATTTAAAAGTAGTTTGTTTTATTGTATAAGTTATCAGTATATCAAACGGCAACAAAGGCCAAATGATGCATTTTCATTTATCAGTTCATTCACGCCTCCAAATAATACTACACATGCACATATTCATAGTTGAGAAACCAGCCTTTAAACTTACGTAACTTATGTCGTGTTGCGTATAAATTACTCTGTTAATATTTTCCCTTCTAAATTATTATTTAGAACGATAATTTTACCATAATCTCGTTATATTAAAATATAAAAGATCATTAGATACGTAAAAAAGAGCCCTAGTTGATAATCTAATA
The DNA here is from genome assembly GCA_025727935.1 of Hebomoia glaucippe. NCBI lineage: Eukaryota > Metazoa > Arthropoda > Insecta > Lepidoptera > Pieridae > Hebomoia > Hebomoia glaucippe. The sequence continues at coordinate 4,357 of JAOSYY010018809.1, forward strand.
ACGCATTTTCCCGTATGTTGCCTTAAATCATTAGTAATTTCGTGATTCTTTTTCTAATTATAATGATATATATTTATGTACCTACGTTACACGTTTAATTTTTTACAACAATGTTGTTCACCACACGAGCGAGCCTATAATTAATCAATAAGTAATGTTATATCAATTTAATTTGAAGGACACGGAACAAACACAGTACGCTTTTTTACTTTCAAATTAACCGAACACTTTTTGTGTACGAGTATCCGCGAATAATGAATAATACCAATCTCATTACGTCGTTAAGGAACTAAAAAAGTTAAATCAATGCACAACTCCGGGCGCAAATGCAGTCAAGGCTTTCAACTTGTTATGGCAGATAACGGTTGAATCATTGTATAGCCCGCATTTTAATGTTTTCCCATACATTATCCATAATAACGTGGATATCAACTGCATATTATATTATTTCGTCCGTGACACCAATGTTCATCGGCGCATCTTTGGTGGTCGTTAAACATTTAATTTTATATCAATATGTATGAACAAGTTTTTATTTCATGTAAAATTATGTATTTTTATTGACAACACCAAAATTATCTTCATCGTTTTATGAAATATTATACACAAAATACTTTTTAATACTGTAGAAAATTTAAATATAATTTTTGAACGCAAAGCTTAGGTTCTGTAATAAATCCCTTTTTAAAATTTATCCTACAAGTTATGTGCGTACCTATTTAAATTAATTAATTTCATTTGTATAATCTTAAACTAAACCTTTTCCCACATAAATTCCCGCGTGTATCTAATATTATTACAATTGCAGTAGGTATATGCTTCACAAATTAAAATATCGTATTGGCGGTATAAGGTATAAACCCGGCTATATGCGAATATTGGCAGATTAAAACCTGTATAAAATATATGCTTCAATACCAATATTTCGCTTTTTAAAACCAGTTTTAAAATATGTATGCACCAAATTTCAAAATATATTTTTTTATAATTATTAGGTACACATATTAGTTTTTTAAAAATTTCTTAGCTAAAAATTGGTACCCATTGTGTGATATAAACTTGAACTCAATACAGCCTTTTAAACTTGTATTAAGAATAAAAATATTTTAACTTATTATCGAGAACGCTTGATATAATGTAATTTCCTGTCCGACAAGTTTGCTTGTACAGAACAAACTACTTAGGTACATAAATAAACATAAGATATGTTTTATTTATAAAATTATTGCAATTCCATACAGCAATATAATATATTGTACAATATTACTAGAACTCAAACAATTAGTATTTAAGTGTTTGTTTATATAACTTGCGACAAAACTTACAGATATACTTGGTTAGAACATTAGCAATTTATTAAAATTGATTATAATAATAATTTATGTAGTACCTATTGTAGATTTATAATAAATAAATCTATATAATAACTGTTCGGAACATTATATGGCTGTTGATTAGTAAACATAGACTAAATGAGTCCATATTTGACAAGTTAGGCAATACGAGTCATACTTAAGTTTATAGTGTGATTTTAGCTAGATCTTTCTACGTACATGGAGATACAAGTACGATGGTCAGTTACGAAACGTTTCCCAACGTTTACAACTTTCTTTATAACGCAAAATTATGAAGCCAACTCCAGATGAGAGGTATTGTCTTAAGCTTATTTATCGTCTAGACACCAGTTACTTTATTATAACTGCGCCAAATACATAACTTCCTTAACCATTTCAATGATACATCGTTAGAATTCATTCTTTGTTTGCACTTGTTCAGCAATTAAGCGTGAGGTATTGTTATGTATAATTGCATATCTATGATAAGGAATATTTTATTAAACCTTAGATTGTTAATTTACTCACTTTAAAAATTGATTTAAAAAATGTGGTGAAAATGAAACTAAGTAACAGTTAGTGTCTTGAACATTTGTGACTGTAAAACTTTTCGAATATTTATGATAAATAAAAGAGCTTGATAATAATATTATTATCTAAAATAAATTATATAAGTGTCAATCTGTAACAGAGTTTTATTTTTATTTTTGCCATGGTTTAACAGATATAACTTTGCGATAAGTATAGCTTTACTTAGAAATAAAAAAGGCTTGATTTTGATTATTTTTATTGCGAAAAACTCAAAATACGGTACGGTGAGTTATATTTCATAGAATAGCGTAGCAATAAACCGTATAAAATTTTAAGCAATATAAAGTATTCGCACCTAATTTTAAAAAAGCATCAATTAGAAAGCAATGAAACTTAAAGCTACATTAGATTTTACACAATATAGCATGGAAATTAAGTAACCAAATTATTAATTAGAATAGTTAAAAAAAGTAAGACTAAAACATTGCAATGTTGCCGTCGCTATATTTAAACAGAAAAAAATTTAACCGTACCGTATCCAGCCCATCAGTAACACTAATTACATATATATTTAACAAAACAATCACATAAGTCCACAAAGACATCTTATTTTTTTTGACAAAAGTTTCGCGCAAATGCTCACAGAGACTTGCGTCTTAGAGGCACGTAGGAACAACGAATGAGGCTTGTTAGGAAAACTCGCGCTTCCCACCAACCTTGGCGAGACGAGTTGAAGTTACTACTTAAGCTAATAAAAACAATGGGTTATACTATTGTTTTCCATCAACTAGAGAAAAGCTATAGTAGAGATTCAAAATTACCTTGGAATGTTTATATTTTAAGATTGAGTTCATAACACTAGAAGTTATTTGTCAAAAATTGAGAATAAGTAAGTTTATGACAACAACAAAAGAACAAGAAATGTTTTAAATGTTTTATTTTAATAGACCAAAAGTCGTTGTTTACATCGACCTTAATCTTTTTGGGCCATTTTAGAAACGAAATTTCAAATATTTCACAACATTGTGAAAATTTTAGGATAATGTAAAAAAAACTTCATTGCGTACTTTCTAATAGCGCCTCGCAGCTTCACGCGTGTTTATAATGTTGTGCATAAATTTCAGAGTCAAAAGAAACCTCGCATATTAAAAATCCTTTCCGATTTTTCCGATTTTATGGGAAGTCTAAATCACTTTTCTAGAAACAGTAGCCTGTTAGAAGTCATAAGATCATCTATCTGACAGTCAAAGTTCCGTCAAAACCGCTCGAGCCGAGATTAGTCGGAAAAACAAACAAACATGTGCTTTTATTATAGACTATAGCGACACAAACAAACGGATACCTACCTTAATATAATAAATGTAGCTATATTAAATAAACTCTAACTTATACATAGCATACCCTATGTCTCCTGAGAATTTTCAGAATAATATTTAAATAGTTTATAATAAATAAACTTAATAATATACTTAATATACGTGGAAAATAATACAAAAGCTTTATACCTAATATTTTCTACATACTATTAAAGTTAAAACCGTAAAAACTAAATGAAATATATCTACTACAACATAAAGCTGTTATTGAAAAGTCTGTTAATCACGATAATCACGATAGTACACAATTTGTTAAAATTTTTAATGATAAGACATATATTTTGTTATACTTTTAATTGCCTACAATACCACGAGAACAAAATAAACATATGCAGGTAACCTGTGCTTTGTACTATAATTAAAGTGTATAATATTTTGCGTATATGTTTTACATAAGCATACGAATTTGTAACAAACAGAATGCATAATCACCATGCGGAGATGCATTCTATATAAATGCGTATAATAGGTACTTAAATGCGATAGCTAAAATATAATTCTATGCTAATTAGCTAACCGAAAAAAGGTCTAAAGGTAGACCTTTAGACCGGTAGACTAGAGTCTAAACCAAACAGGTTATAAAATCGTAGGATCACTAAGGAAATTACACTATAGGACAAAATGTAAAAATATTTGTAAAGTACGGTTACGTTAAGAAAATTCATATTACTATTTTAAATTATAATAGTGATAGTTAACCATCAAGTAGTTAAAGGTTCTTTAATAGTTAAAACTTTAGTGAGGGGCTTCTAAAAAAACTCATTTGAGTAATGGTAGAGGGGATATATATATATATATATATATATATATATATAGTAGTAATATATAAAATATAATCATATAGCATAATGATATAATTCTATCACTCTGTGGATTAAAATCAAATGTCGACAAAAGTCGTTGTTGTTGCTAAGATAGTTTATACATTATCTGTTTACGTGTTAATGTCATCGTCAGCTGTGACGTTTGGCAAATTGTATTTTTTTTCTTATTGATATTATGAAAATAAAATGATATTCGGACTAACATAAAATACTGGTGAACTATTTCCTCCTTTACTGAACGATATATCTACAGCAACGCAGTAAGATGCCTGTCGAAAAAGATGAAGAATTTTCTTTTATTAAGGTAATAATATTTTGTGATTTCTTAAAATAAAATACTTTATTTACCTCTGCATCTAATATTATAGCCACCACCAATTTTCGATGATTTAAATGAAAATGTAAAAGAATATTTATTGAAACCAGAGAGGTTATCAATACACCAATGGGAGCGTTCCCAAAACCATTGGCACAGAACACCAGATATTAATTCTTTATTGAAAATAGATGACGACGATATCGGACTTGATACTACACTCGAGGTAAGAAAATATTTAATTTATAAACAGAAACTTTTTATTGTTTAATATAAGTCCTTAATTGAGGTATCTGCTAAATATTTTAAAATATATTTTAGGTAGTTAGGGACTTCTTAACCGGTGAAATTATAGGATTAGAGGAGGTTAGTATACCACAGGAAGATGATGAAGATAGTTTATCCATGTCTAGAGCTCCTTTACCACCCAATTTGGCGACAAGAGGTACAATTACACAAAATCCATTTTTACCAGCTGGCTTTGAAAAAGAATTAGAGAAGATGTTAGAAGAAGCTGCTAAAACTGGAGAAATCATAGTTAACCTAGACAGTGATGAACCTGGGAAATTTTTGGGTGAAGGTAAACAGGAACTGTAACAACCATAAAACATGTACAAGTATATATTAAATAATTTCTAAGAACAACAATTTACTTAGTTATTTTTATTTTATTTTACAATTTAAAATTGGTTTATTTTGACCTAAAAATTAATATAAACTCATGCATTTCCCTATTCTAAATAAACCTATATACAGCAATAATAATGATTATTATACAATTCTAGATATTTTATCTACACCACCTGGTTGTAAAGAAAGTATAGTATTTGCTAAAGACGGAATGACATTGTTTGATCAAGTAAATGATGACGATAAAGAGGATGAGAAGTATGAAGATATCCAGATTAATATCAATTTGGAAGAGGTTGTTGACAATAACACACATTTAGTTGGTAATTTTTATAATTTATCTTGTGTAAAAATTGTAATAGAACTTATAAGAGTGCTCCATTGACATAAATACTACCATTTGATACAGGTCTTTGGCAAGAAGATGATGAAATACAAGAAAAGGCACCTAAACCCACTAAGAAAGTAGAATTAGAAATTGAACCAGATGCTACAAATGACAATTTTCTCGAAAGTACTATAATAAAACCACCAGTAGAATTGCCAGAGATCCCTGTACTAAATATGTCACATCCACTGAATGGGCCGAAATGATTGATGTTTCTCAACCTGTTCCAGAATTTAAAGAGAAAATTAAAGATTTGGCACATGCATATCCATTTGAGTTAGATAACTTTCAAAAACAAGTAGGTTCTTTTATTTTTAAAAATATAAAGGAGACCTCAAGGTTATAGTCTATGTAAAATGTTTGAAAAATAATGTTTCAAGCCAGGTATTCTTTGGGGTTTTGGTGATTATTGTCTAAGTCTAAGTGGAAAAAAAATATAATTTTTATTTGAATGTTATAAGTACAGACAAATGATTAATGATTTTATAAAGTAGACACAGTTACAAAAGCAAAATCGAAAAATTAATTTTAGCAAAGTAGGGCGTTGATCAAGTAATCACCTGGAAAATATTTATTAAAATAGGACAGAAATTGAATTACCCAAATAAAGTTTAAAGGGTGTCCCTATACTTATTTTAATTATTTTTAAGGCGATTTTAAAGCTAGAGGAAGGTCACCACGTGTTTGTCGCTGCCCACACGTCAGCCGGGAAGACTGTAGTTGCTGAATATGCTATTGCTATGTCGAGAAGAAATTGTACTAGGTATTTGTGATGGTTATATTTTAAATAATACAAATAAGTTCAAGTATCTATGTTTAAAATATAGTTTATTCCTCATTGCACATGAAAGTATATCCGTTATTTATGCCAGAAACACTAATTTTTTTAACTGTCTGTTTGTGTCTCCAGTATTGCTAACGAGTAGTGTGTATACTATTATAGTAGTGTTCTGTACTATTTGTTGTAGAGCAATATACACGTCGCCAATCAAAGCTCTATCAAATCAGAAGTACAATGACTTCAATAAAATGTTCGGTGAAGTGGGGCTTCTGACTGGCGACTTACAGATAAACGCCACCGCGTCATGTCTTGTCATGACCACGGAGATCCTTAGGTCGATGCTCTACTGTGGCTCTGACGTTACCAGGGATCTTGAGTTTGTAATATTCGATGAAGTGCACTACATCAACAACGCTGAGGTAATTGGCTCAATCATATTTTCAGGGGTTTCTTCTTATGTCTGTGTATATGTTTTTGCCGGCTTCGAATGGATCGATTTTGCTGGAACTTTCACGGGGAGATAACTTGTTATGAGAAGTAACTCTTATTTTATAATTATGTATGTACAACATCAACGGTTGAACCTTGAAGTATTAATAAAAAATCACGACATTTGAAATGTTGACGAATAAAACTGATTATAAATAGTAATAAATACTACAAAATTACAATTTTTACCTAAACATATCCTACATTTATGTTTCAAACTTTAACAAAGTAAAAACAACGGCAGTCAACCAAAAATTAGCATACTTTTCTAAAGCATAGCTGATTTTAATAGGTATTGTGTGACAAAATTGCATCATTTGAACTAATATTTTATACATAAAAATCTTTCAGCGAGGCTACGTATGGGAGGAGGTATTGATATTGCTTCCTGCACACGTCACTATAGTGATGTTAAGTGCGACTGTTCCCAACACTGTACAGTTCGCGGACTGGGTCGGCCGCACTAAGAAACGTAAAGTGTATGTTGTGTCCACTCCTAAACGACCAGTACCTTTGTGCCATTACTTATACACAGGTCTGTAAAATTGATGATTTAAACACAAAACATATATAATTATATATAGTCGAAGATAGAACTTCCTACTTTTTTTGAAGTCGGTTAAATTAACCATAAATGTTGAAAAGTAGAATCAAAAATATGTATATAATATAATACATGTTTTCTTCAGGATCTGGCGGTAAGTCAAAACATGAAAGATTTTTGGTCGTTGACCAAGAGGGAAAGTTTCAATTAAGAGGATACAACGAAGCCGTTGCTGCGAAAAAATCCCGAGAGAATGAATATAAAAAGAGTTTTGGACCAAAAGGTAAACTAATATTAACTCCATTCTTAGCAAGTTTTTAAAAGCTCATAACTCAGCAATAAAGCTTCATACGAAAAAAAATCTATATCCACGTTTACTAGAAGTATAACTTTCCAGAGTATATACAAAATTCACGACCTCACTTTTTTTGGTTGTCCGCTTGACGTGAAATAACAAGGTTAAGGTGATACAATATTCAGTTTAATTAATAAGTTGTAGAAATTCAGAAATAATAGCGACAGCAAAAATTTATATGGCCTACTGGCACCAAATATGCCACCAGTTTTATTTGTGTCCTAAATGACGAGGTTGAATATAGCAATGATATAGTTTGGCCCATGTATGTCAAAGTAATGACGTGAACATAAAAAAATATCTCAAAAATGTTTAATTATTCACAGTAATAAAGATATTATGACTTAAAAAATTTTAGGACCTCACTGTTGTTATCAGTATTAGAGGTTTATTATACAATTTTGCAATTAATAGCACAGTTTATAAAAACAATTGAAAATTTTAAATAATAAATAAATGTGTAACACACGCGTGAATATGAGACAATATTACAAGCTACGGTGTTTCATTTACTTCTAGGTGGTAAACAGTTTGGAAACCCTAAAGCAGAACAAACCATGTGGGTTGCCCTCATAGACCATTTGCGTTCCAGTGACAAGCTACCCGTTGTAGCATTTACTTTGTCTCGTAACAGGTTAGTCTTATTTCTCAAATATACCTAACTTAACTCGGAGCTTAATTAATAAGTCTTATTCGGCTTTAGGTAAGCAACTTATATTTTTAATTTCTTATTCTATTTTCAAATTTTAATATATTACCTATGTATTCTACTACCAAATTAACACATTGTCAAGGAATATATATTATATCAGTATCACTTGCATTTTAAATAAGACGCCACTGTCTTACTATCTCTAATGCATTTAATTGTAAGATAAATAATATCTAGTTACAAAGACACATTTGTTAAAATCAGTCAAAAAGTGCGACTATTCTTTAATTCAATTTCGTTTTGGAAAGATATATTTTTAAATATGATTGTTTCAGATGCGATCATAACGCGGAAAACCTGATGTCTGTAGACCTCACTACTGCTAAAGAAAAGGGCCATATACGCTCTTTCTTCCAGAGATGTTTGCAAAGACTTAAGGAGCCAGACAGAAAATTACCACAGGTACTTCAGACTAACTTATATATTATGTCACTACCGCTGCACCGCGGTTTTATCCGCGTTGATGTTACGTTCACTTGATTATGATGAGAACAATAGAATTGTCCTACAATTATTCTATTTACACACAATAGTAATAAAACATCAGCTATCTGACAGTGAAGGACCCATCAAATTCAGTTTAGTCATTTTGGAGATTATCCAAAATAAGCAGATATAAAGACATTTATTTTATATATTATGTTTTTGGTCTAAGTATATACTTTAAAATGCATGGAATGAAAAAAAATGTTACTTTGATATTACAAATAGTCAAACAGACACTTAAATTTTGTTTATAATTCCGAGAAATCATTATTTTGTAATTATTGAGTCAACATTTTGAATAGGATAAAGTTATATGTTGTGTATTTTAGGTTATTCGTCTACAACGGGTTCTCGAGAATGGAATCGGTGTCCACCATAGCGGGATATTACCACTTTTGAAAGAAATCGTCGAAATGCTATTTCAATCTGGTTATGTAAGTTATTTAAACTCAACTATAACAACTGAAAAATATTTAAATGAATTACACTTTGAAATTTAAGTGAAAGAAACATGTGATATATTATACAGCTTTATTCATACAATTTAATTATTTTTACCACACTGCTAAATTTAATTTTTAGCTCGACTTTTCGCCTTCTTTGCAGTTAGCGTGGGTAACTATGCTAGCAGGTATCAAACTTCGATAGCTGGTATACTTTTGTAATAAATCTGTGTAAATAATAATAAAAGTTTTATGATAAATAAAGTCGCATGTGTAACACTCGCATAAATGCAATACAATATGAATCATTAAATAATCCTTATGCTGTTTTAAGAAAATGTGTTCTTAAAACAGGTAAAAATCTTGTTTGCGACGGAGACATTTGCGATGGGTGTGAACATGCCAGCGCGGACTGTTATATTCGATGACGTCACAAAGTTTGATGGTCTTCAGTCACGAAGCTTGGTGCCCGCAGAATACATACAGATGGCGGGGCGCGCTGGGAGGCGAGGTAATGCAATTTCTATAATTAGACTTGCGTCGCGGACTTTTTCGTTCCATTTGTTTATGAGCGTTTGACGACCGTTATGAGCTTAGTGTGAGAGAATATAATCACGTCATTAATTACGAATTCGTGGTTGCATTGATCATCATGTGGAACGCCTGATCGTTTTAACGATCGTAAACTATTAGTTCACCGCACTCAAATACTTCAAAATTCCAACAGTAAATACCCAAAAAAAAACAAAAATATTTATTCTGTTAAATCTTTTGTCCTTTATTTATATAATTCTTTAATGTTCCTATTATTCAATGTATTATTTTAAAATTCAATTTGATTTTTAATATTTTTGATTTCCCAAATGAAATCATGTGAAAAAATAATAGTCAATCTTCATTCAGTGGGGTCATTAGCAGTTTAAAATAACAATTATCTACTTAATTTTTTTTTGTTTCAGGTTTGGATGACACAGGAACTGTGATAATTCTGTGTAAAGATGGGGTACCAGATCAGATGACCCTTAAAGAAATGATGCTCGGCATTCCCCAGAAGCTGTCTTCGCAGTTTAGATTAACGTATGCCATGATCTTGAGTTTGTTGCGGTAAGTTTTGTGGATACGATATTATACGATTAATGTAAATTCATTTAAACCCTTATTTAAATTAACTAGATATTAAAGAACAAACAAAATTGTTTTAAATTTATTTATCTTTCTGGCTCTCTTATAAATACACCGACATACACACAGACCAAAGTTTTATGTATTGAATTTTTGTAATAAGTAACGTAATACTTTGATATATGTTGAGATAAAAATTATTATATTGATATTAAGATATTAAAGACATCCAATTTTATATGCATATAACTAATAGGTAACTGTGCGAATATTTCAGTGTGGCAACAGTATCTGTAGAAGGAATGATGCAGCGTTCTTTCCGTGAACTACATCAAGTCTTACAAGCTGATACAAATAAGAAACTGCTCCAACAGGCTGAAAAGGAATATTTAGAGAAGTGTGGCACGCCTCTAGCTTCTCATTTAGCACCTCTAGCGACATTCTACGATACTTGCGTGGCATATATTGAAGTTTTAACTGAAATTATGCCACTACTATTGAGCCAGCCAAAAGTTAGTAAGGAATTTGTAGCTGGAAGAATATTGTTATTGTCTTCCGGTCCATTTATTAATCAACTTGGAATATATTTAAATAGTAGTGGTGAGTGTTTCGTGCGCACATTTGATGACGTCTATATAATACATTTTTTTTTATCTTTAATAATGTTATGATAATATGTGCATTATTTAAAAGACATTGAATTGTGATTTTATTTTTATTTTAATCAAATCTAAATTGATTAGAATTCGAAATTATATGCGAGGTTAAAACATAAGCATCGTCATGAAGCATCCCTTCAAAGTCAACTTTTTCTTTGATTATACTAACGTTAGACGCTAAAGTGTAAAGGAGTTTAATTCCAACTTTTATTCGATGATCGATGGTAATAAATTTCCGGAATTATCAACACCCTTACAAAATAAAAAAGCTTTTTTAAAAATCATATTCCTGTATAGGTTCCCGTCAGACGTCATACAAAGTGTTAGTATTAAACACGAGAGAAGAAGATACTAATAAGTACAATTTTGATTTGGATGATGCCTGGTATCGTATGTTAAGTTTTTCTGCTATGTACGAACATATGGGTAAGTAAAATAAATATTTTTTACACAATAAAATCTAGGGCAAAACGTAATTCAAGTGAGAGCCTGTAAACAACGTCCAAACCATTCTATAGCAAAAACGTTTTAAATCTTAAATTATATCTTAGAATTATAGTCCCTTGGCCAGTAAAATTAATACTGAATAAGCCTCAATCTTCATTGAAATGGACAAACTACAAGTTTTTTTAGCATTTTTTTTAATACTGTATGTTACAATTAACGAATCATAAACTAGGTGCAGATGAAATAGAAAAATCAAGTACATTTCACATATTACATACGAATAATCATAATTTAGGTACTGAGGAGAGTACACAAGATCATACAATACTCTGCATCGCACCAAAAGACATTATTGCAGTGACAAAAACTTGCCTTAAAATTGATGCCACAGTCATTATACAGGATTGGGAAAAACGACAAATGCCCAGGTGTGAATAAAAGCTTTATTTTATATACCTTGCTATATATGCAGGATGTTTGAGGAATGCCCCTGAAAACGAAACAGATGACTACTACTAGTGACACCTTTGATGAAGGGACGGAATAAAATTCGATCCTGACTAAAAAGTTATCATATTTTTAAAAAGTTTTATTAGCGTTGGTTCGCACCATCATCTTAGTCCAGCTGTTTTTGTTATCATGCTTCATTGCTGGTCCCCAAACATCCCCTGTATACGCCTATGTAAATAACCTGCCTTAAAATCGCTACCAAATGAAATTAATTAAAGTTCTATGATCTACAGAAACCTAAACTTATTTTACCCCTATATGTATAAACAAAAATTAAGTGTCTGTAGTATGAAATTCTTTTTGTTTAAATGTATATGAAAGTAAATACGGTTCTTTTAAGTAAAACACAATTTATACATTTTTGTCATTCCGTCTGTTTATTCAGGCTTACGAAACAACTGAACTTATTTTATGGCCCTCATTGGTATTAAAATGGGTTTAGCTGTTTCTGACCGCTAATGCCATTCTTATAATATAAACATAGTATTCAATTTAATTTATTAAATTGTTCTATATACAGGTTTAAAGGCGCACCGGTGGGAGTGAGTTGTGCCAATGCAGTTCAAGAACTGTCTCGTTTAAGTCACGCGGCGCGCACAGGCGCGGGTGCACTCGAATTTATCAGCCTCACACAGTCACTCAACATCTCAACCGGGGAGTTATTGCACTCGCTTGACAATATGAACAAATTTAAGGTGCTACTAATTTGATAGTCGAATAAATTCCCATATTCCATCTATTCAAAGGGCAGGTGTACTTCTATGATTGTTTCTCTAATGATTTTTTTATGTTTGTGAATTTTTAACACAAAATGTACGTACCATTAAGTCACAAGGGTAATAGTTTAGTTCTATAATATAAAATCAACGTTTTTTATTGAAACTTATGATATACGTATGTAATGTAAATGGTTCAGAATTTAAAACATTACATTTGTTTTTCTTTAATTTTAGACTGAAATTGATATGCAGAAGAAAAGTACAGCGATCGCAAATTTTAAAAACGAATTTGCAATTGTTTACGAAAGGAAGCAAGCTGAGCGCAAACGTGATAAATATAAACGACTTTTATCATTCGAGAGCCTAGCATTATATCCGGACTACCAGGGTCGACTTTTGGTACTTAGAGAACTGAATTACATAGACGAACATGATAGCGTGATACTGAAAGGTAGAGTTGCTTGCTGCATGGGAACAAATGAATTGATCATATCCGAGTTGGTATTTAGGAATGTCTTCACTGACAAGAATCCAGCGGAGATAGCTGCATTGTTGAGTTGTTTTGTCTTTCAAGCGAAAACTCACGTGGATCAGGTTCTAACAGATAAGTTAAGCGAAGGTGTTAAAGCTATTGAACAGATTGAAGATGAGCTTTCGTCGATCGAATCTAAACATGGGGTGAGCATTTTAGATTTGTTGTTTTTCTAAACAATAAATATAAAATATAAAGATAATATTCTTATTATCTTATATTTTAATTAATCTTCGAAACATCAATCTTGAACTTATTAATTAAAATAAGTTTTTAGTTTTTAAAGAGTTTCAACATATTCTATACTGAAACTAATGTTTGACTTTAGGTCTCACAACTCGAGGGTCAGCAAGAACGTCTGAACTTTGGTTTAGTACGAGTTGTCTACGAATGGGCTCTTGAGAAACCATTCGCTGAAATCATGGACCTCACAGATGTACAGGAGGGTATTATTGTCAGATGCATACAACAGTTACACGAGGTATAATACAATTATACAAGTTAAATATTTATTTATATTAGGTCTTTACCTATGAAATTGCCTCATATTCCATAATTACTCAAATTTTTAACGTATTCATGATGACGAAAAAGATTGAAATGTGGTGAAAATGTAACACTAATCATTAAACAAACGACGACGTTTGGAAAAAGAATTCCTTGTTTTTAAAGGTAAATTAATTTGAAATTAGAAATCTTAGCCAAACAACTATTTTGATTTGAAATGGCCAGTACTGCAGAACGGTAATTTCATAACGACCTATTATTAACAAGATTCTGCATTAGAAGTGTACTATTTGGCACCATCAGTGTAGTCTATCTAATATATAAAATTCTCGTGTCACGGTGTTCGAACTTGAACTCCTCCGAAACGGCTCGACCGAACCTTATGAA
>JAOSYY010018840.1:0-18442 GCA_025727935.1 Hebomoia glaucippe
ATTTTAAGATACGAGGTTGCGCTTGACACATTTTTTTGAACTGAGATACGAGATTGTATTTTTTTAAATAAAAAAAATTGAATGAATATTTTTATTTATAACTTTACAGATCTATGCGGCTATATTTATTGATTAATTTTCCGATTAAATCTCAAAATCGTCAAAAATCGAGTTACGAAGTTGCGTCAGAAAACCATCGATATGTTCTGCCTCATGTCATATTAATTTTCTATTATTTTCCAAAGTTACGTAATATAAGTACTTACGTTTTTCCGTTGTTGCGAGAGTTGTGGATGGAGTTGTGACTGTGGAAGGTATAGTATTCGCTACAGTATGTACAACAGTCGTGATCACCGTCTCCGTGACTGGTGCCAGCGTGGTACAGTCGCGCTCGTCATCAGGACAATCTTGTAGACCGTCGCACCATTTTTCCAGAGGAAGACACAGTTTACTTGTTGGACATATTTTCGTGTTATTCATGCAAGGTTCGCAAAGACACTCGCACGTCGGCGATAGTTGAGGAACTAAATCCTAAAAATTAAATAGAAAAAATTGAGTATTATTTCAATTTCCATTTTTCCAAATTGCAAATTGTCAATATTGTAACAAACCGGCGCGCAGACGCATTCAGCAGCAGGACGGCAGTCTATAACTCCTCCCAGTATGCACATACAGTTATCACATTTGTCACCACGGAAAGCTGAACCCACTGGATATCTAAAAATATAATTAAGTATATTAAAAATAAATCACATAGGTAACTATTTAAAATGTTATAGCGACCCAACATTAAAACATAGTAATATGCTGTTGCGGACTTTGTGAGAGGAAAAATGTGGTCGTACATAATTATTCCGTAACTTTTCACTGTTTACACAAAACAGGCAACAGAAACTCTCAACAATAATAAATTTTCTGTGTTTTCGTAACATTTTTAATTAATTGTAGCAAGATGCTCTACAGACTTTTATATATATGTATCTTATCTTCCTCAATAAATAAGAATTCTTGAATTTCAATCAGTAGTTCCTAAGATTAACGTGTCCAATCAAACAAACTTTCCACATTGTTATATTAAGTATATAATAAGTAAATGAACTCACGACATAAACCCGACCACGCATGGGCACTGATCTCGAGGCACGCAGTTTTCGCCATCGTAATAGAGAGGGGGTGTACAAGTGCAGGATGTTGACGTCATGGGTACATTGGGGCACACTTCGCACGGTGGTTTGGGTAGTGGCACACGTTCATCCCTTGGTTCTTCAGGTATAGCTGCAATTACGATTATTGATATATTTCATTATCATGTACAACCAATTTTTACTTTTTCATTATAGAATGTACAAATTAAACTTACGATACGGTTCAAAGCATCCGATTGGTTCAATTCGCATCTCAATACTCTTGTCCCACGTTAGAGGTAGGATCTTTAAATATTGCGCATTAAGAGGGGGTCTGAATTCGTTCATCACTACAGTGTCCTTGTCGAAGTTAGCTGGGAAAACTTTGTAACTTCCAGTTGCGTCTACCACTGGGTTGAAGGTGGAAAGGTCAGTCGTATACATCACATTGTATGATGTAACCCAACCACTAGGACCACCTTTGGTTTTTATACCGGTTAAGTTGCGCGGAGATGTGAAGTTGAACTGTGAAACATTTACATAATCATCATGATGTTATTGAAATTTTAAAAACTCTCAGCTTTGCTGACAAATCTACAAATCGAAAGATTGAAATAATCGAGTTAAAGGTATTTCCTTGGACATTATAGTGTTCTTACTAGTGAATTAACAAATTATTTAACTTTATGAAGTAATTGTAACATTTAATTTGCTGTTAAACATAACAATCTGAAAATTACCACCATGTAAAACACAAGTGTGGCAATTTTTGTATGTACCTGCATATAATTCGAAAAACATTTACGGCTCCAATCTATGATACCTTGTACTGTACTTAATTTATTTTGTTAATTGTAAGGCATATAGGGATTTTTATATACAGAAGATGCCGCTATATACATGAGCCAAGCCGTTTAGACACCTGTTAAGTCGATGATATATTACGTTTTATAAACAAATAAATCATATATGTACCATTATCCATTCACCAGGCATGCTATAAGCGGGTTTCCATCCTTTTTCTCCATCTAGTTTGAAGAAGCGGCGGTCATCATTATTGGAACTGACTTCAATCATCTCTATCGGCAATTCAGCGGCAAGACCTAGAGGCTCCGTGCATTGTAGTGGCTCAGGCTGCGTACAAATTATTATTCATATACCAATCAGAATACTCAAATATATAAATAATGTTTTATCTTAAAATAATAGTATACAGAAAATCTTTCAATATATTTAAGTAAAATTAAGTATCGTGTCAAACTTACCGTTGTGTACACCAAAGTAATAGGAGTTGTAGGTATAGGCGTAGTGGGAGTAGTTTGCGTAGTTGGAGTAGTGGGAGTAGTGGAGGTAGTAGTAGTTGGAGCGGGAGATGTAGTTGTAAACTCCTCGCAACCAATGAGCTCAAAACGTATAGCAATTTCTTCATGCCAAGTCAGCGGATGAATTCGGACGTACTTAGCCTCAACTGGTTTATCAAACATTTGGGTTAAAGACGATTTACTGTCTACAGGGCCACGGAACACCTGAAAATTATTTAAATATATTTATAGAGTATGAGATATATAATGGTTTATTAAAATCACAGTCTATCGTAATTTTTTTAACAAAAGGCAACTTTAATATGATTTTGTATTTATGCAATATACGAGCATAAACTCACCCGTGCATTCCCAGCAGGATTTTCGACGTAGGAGAAAACATTACCGTCGTCTCCATACATGACATCATAACTGGTAACGTATTGGTCAAAAAGCGGGCTACCTTGCATCGTCACTCCATAGATTGGAGTCTTCTCAGGCAATTCAACTTGGATGTACTGCTTGTCATCTATTGGGTAAGGGTTCCAACTGCCCGCTAAAGGGATGTAACGATATCAATTGTAGAATAGCAAAATCATATTTTATATAGTACTAGCTGACCCGGCAAACGTCTTTTTGTCCTATAAATTAATAAGGGTTCTTATTTAATTAGAACGCTGAATATTTAGGGTTGTATGTATTTTTAATGTAACATAATAAAATAATCACAATAAGACATTTTGTCCAAAAAATGAAAATTTAGGGTGGACCATCGTTATCACTTAGTGGAATATAAAATAGATAATAACTTATTCACAGACTTACTAAAGCTGTGACACAAAAATTTTATATATAAGATGATAAGAATGTTGAAATTATAGAGTTACCAGAATTTTCGTTAGGTCGGCCATCAAGTTTCGTAAAGTATGGCTCAAACATGGGACCAGCTGCCGAACTCGCTGTGAATGAAGTTGGCGACAGTGGCGTGTCTGTCCAAAGAAGGTTCTTATAACTGAAATTTAAGGGAATATTGATTTTTTTAAACTATTAAAATGGAATCTACTTATTCTTAAACCTTTGGCGCTTATTAAAGTAAACAGAATATTATTTACAAATTGATTTAATTGTTTTGAAAAAAGAACTTACTCATCTGGGTTGCATTTGGGTGGCGGAGTGACAGTTGTTTTAATAATAAGAGTAGTACTCTCAGTAGGGACGGGTGTAGAAGTTACTTCCACAGGAGTAACATATGGTGGTGTTTCCGATTTCGTAGCTTCCGTAGTAGATGATGTAGGTAGAGTTGTAGGAGTCGTAGGTGCAGTAGATGGCGACTTGTGGGACTCGGGCAAGATCATAGGAGAATGCGTGGAGCCCTTGATTGGGACGATTATAGATACACAGTCGCTAGAGTCACAATGCAATTCGTTGTCTAAACATTGACACTTCGTACAATCGCCAACTACTACGACGCCACCCGGCTGAAAACAATTAAGAGAAATTGAAAAAATCTTGAAAATTGAAAAATAATCTTTATAACTTATATATTTCCACGTTCCAAATTTGAAATATTTGATTACGGATTTGCTTTACAAATATCAAAAAGAAACCGTAAATGTGTAGAACCTTAATAATTTTTCCTTCGTATTGACAGGTACAGTCCTTAATAGGAACACATGTCTTTTCATCTCTCCACAAGGAACCGTATTCACATTTCATGTTGTCGACAGAGTGATCAATGCAATCGCTTACACATTTCTGAAACCACCAATTATAAGATTGATTTGTGAATTACTTTAATAATTGGCAAAACCTTTCAAGTTTTAAAATGTTAATCGTGAATTTTTATAGTAGTACCAATTAACATATATAATTTTACATCCATTTAATAAGCACTTTATGGCGATCAAAATTTAATGACGTAAAAAGTAAGTAATCTAAAGCAGTTCCTTAGATCAAGTTTCATAAATAATAATCTCCCTAAATTACCTCAGCCAAACAATGTCCCTTGTCCTGCACAACGTGTTTGAAGTGATCGCAAAGTTTATCACAGGGATATGCGCAATCTTTATATACCTGCCCCGGTGGACATATACTTGTTGTTCCTAGAGTACTTATGGGTGATTGAGTACTTGTACTGGCTTGAGCACTCGTACTCGCTTCAGTATTGGGTACTACAAAAACCAATTAATCAAAATCTTTAAATCTATTTAGAACTGACGTAGAACATAAAAGAGACAAAAAAAGGTTTTATAAACTTAAAGCAAAGGAGTAATATTACTAATGAAAGACATTATGCAATTTAGTAGACAAGTTCTTTAAAATATTAGAGTAAACTAAGGCGTGGAGTACTAACCAGTAGATGTGGTGATTTCACCACATTCGGGTCTCTCGAGTAATACAGTTGCAGGCCAATCGCAAATCATGAGTTTTGGATGGTACATGAGACCGGGAGGACAATCCTTTAATACGGCGTGTGGAATCTGCTGCCCAGGACTAGGAGTGCACTCGTAAAATTTGCTGCAGTCGGTTGGATGTGCGTGATTAGGATGGATCGAGTCCAAACATTGGAATGGTTCTGTTAGTAAATTATAATTTATAAATACATATTAATGAACATAGCGGTCAACGTATTTATTATGCTGATCAAATTGCTAATAATACAAGTAAAAATTGTTGTAAAGCAATACATATGTTAATTTAAATAACTACTAATTTGTACCGTATGACAATTCAAAAGGATGCTCACCTTCACATTGGCAAAAAACACGTATTTCAAAGTCAGCGCAGTTTTTCTCTCGCTCGCTGCAGACAAGACCATTTTCCAAGCTACACTCCACGTTCAGTCCTGTTTCCTTAGCGCTCTGGTGGTCACCCACAGTGCGGCATTCAATTTTTGTCATATTCTCTCTCTTGCACATTGGTGTTCTACTTGGCTAGTGAATAAAATATTAAAATGAGTAAAGAAATAGGAAACTAAATGAAGATTGTTAAGATCGATAAAAAGGTATGTCACTGTGGAATAAGACTTTTCGGAAAAGCGTAAGCAATCGAAGGGAGAAGGAATATATTTTTAGATATCGTTATTTAAAACATTTTTCAAATATTCTGAAATACTCACAAATTCGTTAGGTTGTGGTAAATATTCAATATCTTTCGATGCACCGTTAGGTTCTATTTCTGGCGGGCCACGATTAATCCATTCACTCCATCCGCTACTACACCTAAATGCTTCGTCATGTGGAGTCGTTTCTGGTGTCTGAGTTGTTCCTGGCGTTGTCTACAAAAAAATAAAATTATTTAATAATCTCTAGAATTTAAACGTAATTTTCTTTTGATTTGATAACTACGTTACACTTTCTGAATTTCACGGCTGCCTACAATTTATTTAATAATATGTATTATTATATTCATATATTATATATGTATTTTTTTATATATTTTTAATTTACTAATGTATTGGTTATAAAACTGTTTAGTGAGCTTATTAACAATAAACAAACTAAATGCTACTGAAAATTTCACATAGTTCACTGAAAACGCTCTTAAACAACTTACCACTTCCGTGGAACAAGGTTGCCCGACACAGACGCGTACTTTTTTAGAACAGCGGCACGTGTGACAGGAGTCTTGTTCAATGATTTCTCCCTCCAGTACAACTGTTCCGTCGGGTAAAGTCATACACACTGGCTTACACTTTGCACGTGGAACGCATTCTTTTAAAGAACTGTTTGAGTACACTGTGCCCTCTGGACATGTCTTATTTGCTTTGCAACCTGCAAATATTTAGACTCGGTTATGATTTAGTTTGATTAGCTTGGAACAAAGTTATTTGCCAAAAAATAACGGTCGTATTAAGGATATAGTTTAACGATTCTAACAGATAGTATATAAAATACATGGTACAAAAATGATATTAATAGAACATACCTTCAATACAAGTTTCTTGTTCGCAAATAGCTTTAATTTCAGCGTATTCGAGCGTGTTGTCGCATGTTTCCGGAGGACAAGAGGACATACATTCGTTGTAGTTGGAACATTCTTCATCACACTGCATTGCTGTAAGAATTGTATAATTTTTATAGCTTATTCTAGCAAATAGGCTTGGCTAGACCTGGGCAAAAGACGTACCTAAGTGTCTCTGTGAAAACCATGATATTTTTTTAAAGTAACAAAATGGGTATGAAAGATCTCTGAAGTAAACTTAATTAAAATTTTGAATAAAGTAGAAGAGAACTTCAAGTTTATGGTATTCCGAAAACAGGAGACGGGAAGATAATGGAAAGTTGAAAATATTAACTCACGGCAAAGGTCTTGGTGACGCCACTTCACAGGTACACCTCTAGTATTGCAAATGTGTGCATAAGTCGCAATGGCTGCGCATGCGCACTCACAGTCTCCACCCGCGTCACAAGCACATGCATCTAACTCGCAACGCAATACAAACTGACTAACGGGCACTTCACTATGACACATCGTGAAAGGAAACTGCTTCAGCAGACCACAAGTGGCAGCTGCCCATTCTTTTCGTTGTGGGCGTTCTTCACAATGGTTCTAAATAAATACATTAATATTATTAATGTTTGTTTGATTATTTGTATTTATAGAACATTAAGAACATATACTAACTGTAATTTCAAGTGGTTTGGGGCAAGTAGGTTTCAGTTTCCATGAGTCGGCGAAGAGTAGTGGTGAGGTCTCAGCGAGGTCACCGCCTGATGGTGTCAGGAAGTCGTCGCGCATATCCCCGTTGAAATTCCCGCATAAACCTTTTACCTGATCGAAAAAGTTACTTATTAACAAACATTAATAAATGAACAAGAACAATGAAATAGCTTATACATATATGTATTTGTGCTTTCTTGCATAACTGGACATTTTATATGAAATGAGCTTGTCAGAAATACTATGTTGTAGTTATTTATAATTATAGTACAACGTTTGATCTGTTACCCTGTTTCGCCACATCGTGTCAAGCTTGACATATACTCTGAGCCCGCGGTCCCATTGCACGCTTACGCCCGCTGACGGTACATCCAGGAAAGTGTACACGCCTGCTGTACGAATCTTAATCCTGTAAAGGTATTTTCATAAAATTGCAAATTTATGTTATAAATTACGTTTCTAATTCTTTATAATTGTATCTATGTGTTAAAATTCTCTAAATTTAAATCAATATTATAGGATATTTTATTTATCCGATTTTTAAAGTCAAATAGCCTTTAGAAATCAAAAGATAGACCTAGAAAAACAGTTGCACGGGAGCCTAAAACCATTTCATCAACAATAGTTACTTAAAATCATAAATAACTTTATAAAAACATTTATACCTCTTTAAACTGTTTCCATCTGGTAAAGGTGTATTTTTAGCGAGTGTTACAAGTTCTTCAGAAACACCTCCACTTCCAACTTTCAGAGTCACCGACTTGGAACAGGTCGCACCTGTTGTACCGCACGGCACATTCTACAAAGGAAAACATTATTCATTCTATTCCTTTCAATTATAATATTATAAATATCTTATTATTTTAAAACTTAATTTTTATTTGTCGAACAAAATTGGGAACTTTGTTTCATTTGTCATATAGTAACAAATGTCTTAAGTGGAGGCCATCATAATAAAAGTTTGATGCCTGGAGGGAATGAAAATCATTATATGTTTGAAAGTGGCGGGTTTTGACTATTTATTACATATAAATATAAAATATTATATATTGTGTATGTTCACCAATATCTGAACTGACGGATGATGTTTTAGGCAATCTTTAGATTTCACGAGCTGGTCAATTAACAGATTACTCGTATTTAGTATTACTTGACCGTAAAATCGAGGACGGATCGCTATCATTCTGTAATAGTAATTATGAACAATATAAATAATAATTTGCCATTCGTATTTTTAAATGCTGCCATTTGATATAATATTAATAAAGGCCGAAACCAATAACCTGATAATATCCCTTTAGTTTGTAATTTACACGTAGTGGAACTGATATACAACAAGTATTTATTTTAATTATTCATATTCTAAAGGCAACTTTAAAACAGCTTAGTCAATAGCCTCCTATCTTGATAGTGAAAGTTTATTTCATCACGTGCGGTATTATGCATACAATATTTAATTATTTAGGTTGCGATTAAACGTAAATTTCAATTTATATGATATTCGGGGGCGTAGCTCAGATGGTAGAGCGCTCGCTTAGCATGCGAGAGGTACCGGGATCGATACCCGGCGCCTCCAAAATTTTTGGTGCTAACTTTTAAATGAAATCATTACATTTTTACTATTCTTATCGTCAGAGCACAGATTCATTTGATAGTAGCCGATACGTAAGGCACATAAGATTAAATATTTAATGAATGGACTGTCGACCGATTCATTTTTATTTCGACAATTCTAAAATTTATAAACTGAAGCAGACTCAGGCATAAGTGTTTATAAAGTTTTATCTATGAATAACAACGATTCGTAACACGGATGAATTTTTAATTCGGTTATCAAATTTATCCAACCCTTTCAAAATATTAAATTTCATTTATTGATAGTATTATATCTATGCTAAATACTTTAGTTACTGTATTATCAATTTTAATGCTTACGAAGTATAATATTTCAAGGAATGCATATGACCTAATAGATATCTCTTAAAAACTATATTATCTTTGAATTTAGTAATTAACTGAGATAAATAATTATTTTTAAAAAATAGCAGTAATAGCATTTTTGTATTTATTTATACATGTCAGCTCTATATACTTCTCCAGATAAAGTGTAACTATAATGACATGTACCAGCGCGAAATATTTTGAAGATTCGAAATTTTCGCTTCACATAATATATCGATTTTTTAATCTTAATACAGTGAATTCGAAATTAGACAGTGAAAAGAGAATAAATTTTAACCCAGCATATATGATTAAATACTAGTCAAACGAATATACGACAACCCCAGTGCCACTAGTACACACTACAACCTTATTGCCAACAGAAACTCCTTAATTAGTGTTTAAATCATACCTGTATCTCGATACTGAAGCCATCTGATCCATCCAATATCCCCTTAGCTAACAGATAGGTGCACACTCCTTCAAAATCAAAAAATGATCCGTCGAATGAAATCATATGGGAGTCACCCCAAGCCGTACATATGCCTGAACATTGCTGCTTTGTGCATGACCATTTACCCCCCTCGCATGTACTGGAAAGAACATAACAATTTTTTTAATGGAACAATTGCTTCAATATATTAGTCACACTGAGTTCCAAAAAAACAGTAAAGCCTAGCAAAGCTATACTGTCTCATATTAAATAGAAGTGTCATAAGTTTTCACCCGTGTTCATTTTCTGTATAAATTATTCAGTGTCAGAAAACACACACCAATTTACCATCAAAATTTACCCATAAAATTTATAGAGATGTTACAGATTTGTGCGAAACCTTTATAATTTCTTGAAAATATATTGCAATTGAAATTCCCGTCAAAATTAGTCAATTATTTTCGGAGATTGAATAGATAAAACAGATGGCAAAATATTTTAAAAATTGTTATTATAAGTAAGTACCGTATATACAAACTTTCATAGGCTTTCGACAACCTTACTTTCATTTATATCTATATGTGTAACTATTTTAGAGGAAACGTAAAACAATAGTATATTGTATTTTCTTCAGTTTATGTGGGTATCTCAGGACATAAAATATGTACACACATATACCATCTTTGATTAGACTACAGGTTTTTAAATTAAATGTATAGATTTATTTCAAATTTCACGACCATAACTACGTATTGTTGTAGATGAAACAAACAGGAAATCGTTTAAGGAATAATAGTTACTAATGATTTAAGTTAAATGAATCGATTGTAATTAATGTTGACGCAAGTGAAAGTTGCTTATACTACTAATGCAATGGGACCGTTTGATTTCGTTTTTGTGGAGTTATTTAGTTAACGTTAACATCGGGGGCGTAGCTCAGATGGTAGAGCGCTCGCTTAGCATGCGAGAGGTACCGGGATCGATACCCGGCGCCTCCAAATGACTAATATTTTTAGTATACAGTCAAATTTTTATTTAAGAAATCCATAAAGATCAATTACTTGTCCGTGATGTGTCAGCAATACATTGTCAATCAGATAGATTTCTGAGCAGTCAATCTTCAAGTTCACATTTGCAAGAGCCAGGTTATTAATTCTTATATCGAGCATTCAGAAAATCACAAGACTTAAGTTGAAACATGTACTGCACTTAACAATCCTTCAATCTTATGTCTAGATATTGATCTGATATAAAGTAAAAGTAAGTAAAGTAAAATCTAGGTATAAAGATTAATCCTTTGTACGATGTACCTCTACTTCTTGGTAACCTTACATCTTTTCATGTACTAAGGTCAAATGGTAGCTTATTTTCCTTACTTAAAAGTTACAGTAAGTTATATATTACCAAGTGTTGCACTCCTCCTGCATTGTATCTCCATCGGGATAACTTCTTCCCCCGTGGTGACAGGGGCACCTTTCTGGCAACACACACTTTTTCGAGGTGCTTTCCAAAACATAACCCTTTTTGCACTGGCAACCTGGTCGGCATTCTTGAGATACCGTTGTTGGTGGTAGATGCATATTCTAAATAGGTAGATATATTATAAATTTTTATACGAACTTCTCTTAAAAGTTTAGTATGAAAATCAATAAAATATTTATAAAAATTTCGATAACGTGTTTAATAAAATTAAGACAAAAATTCTATCTATTATATAAAATTGTCGTTTTCAAAGGTTGTTGCCTAACACCTCCGAAACAGTTTGACCGATTTTTATGGAATTTGATATCTATATTCTTTATGTCTGAAAATCGAGCGTATTTTTTGATACTCCTAAGTTATAAGGGTTGCCCATAACTAATATAGTTCTTTTTATTTTTAGATACTTTTTTATGATGTGGCTCATAAAATACATATATCCTTAAAATTTTACCTTTCTAATACCAGGTTCCATCAATTTATAGGGTAAAACGACGATTACTGCAACAGTTAATATTTTATTTTATTTTTTTACCTTGCAAGTGAGAGGTTGGGCGATGAGGCAGGTCGTGAAATCCATGTTGTTAGCGGCACTACAATTGCTTCGCAAATCCTCAGCCGGCGGATACGCTTCTATGTCCGCCGGTGTTGCAGGTACACATTCCCATTTCGCTCCCACACATGTACTATATCAAAGTTGTTTAAAATGTATTTTAAATAACTTAAAAGTGTATGTTAGGGATTATAGAGATAAGTAAAGGGAGGTTTTGTGATAAAACACCTACCATAGTTCTCTTTCCCTCCTGCCAGCGCGAACTTCTTTGTAACCCGGTTTAAACTCCATACCTTTGTGGAAGCATGGACACAGACCAGTCGGTACACATTCATTGTTGTTGTCTAACACCTAAAAAATGCTTATTTGTCAATTACACCTATGATTTATTAGTAATTAACTCCGTCGACGTTTTCAAAAAACTTTCAACTTGTACTTTGAAGACCCAAATCACCTAACAACTTATCTTTCTTGTGGTGGCTGTTAAACCTGATCAGTCTTTTCTATTCTATTTGGTGTGTAGCCAAAGTTCTGCAAGATTTTTTAGATCTCTTAATGCAATGAACGTGTTAAAACCCTGAATGCGACCCCGAATATCAACTAATCCTATAAGTTTAGATCATGCTACTTTAATCTAGTAAAATATTTATTACATACTGTTAGGTTGCTAACTTGTTAATGTGACAAAAGTATAGGATAGAGCATTTTTGATAAAAATGAAATAAAATATAACTGTTCAGTTCTATTGCTCGATAAGATCACACTAACCTGTCCAGGTGGACAAGCGCAACCTTCAACGCAGCAAGGTTTGCATTCTGTAGTAGCTGAAAGCGCCAGATCAGTACAGGTACGAAGGCAGCTGTCCGCGCAGACCATGTACTCTTGACCACCGCTACACGATAATTCTAAATAATAAGATTAATGATAACTGGTTAGTAGGACCAAAAGTACATAACATTGTGATTCAATACTGATAAAATACAAGTTATTTAACTTATCTTCAAATGATTCTATACTAAATGAAGATTTAAATATCTAGTAAAAACTAACATCTAAAGTCCTGCTAATCTAAAAAAGTATTCATAAATCGCCAATGAACATTTACGATACTGAAAGAAAAACAGATTTTGTGGTTATGTATCCGAAAAAGTGAATGAATCTTCTAACACATACCGCATTCTTTCACATTGTATCGCCATTGTATCATAACGCCAGCTTTAGCGCAAAGCATGGCATAGTCTCCTAGAATTGGGCATAGACAGCGCGACACATCGCCTTCGCAGGCGCACATATCATACACGCATGCGTCATAGTATGGTTCCACATCCACAAACCAATGGCAAGCTATGCACAACGTTTATAATTTTAAAACCATAAAAATATATAATAATTAATTTTATAAATAGTATTCCTTAAGTATTACAGTGTAAATTAACTTAATAGACGAAGGAACATTTTAGCTATTAGAATATATCATAAAGACATTATCATGAGAAAAAGGATCAAGGGAATGAAAAAAGCAATGAAGTTCTTATAAACTGCTCATCTTATCTCAATTTCGAATTCATAAGCTTGGAGTAAGTAATACAGCCTTTTTCAGGATTTAAGAAAATGTTCTATAAGCAAAGGGACAAGAGATTCTTTCAATTATTTTATAACTGTATATAAAATAAAAAGCTATTCGAGACAAGAATTGTCTCGAAGCATCACGTAATATAATGTTTTTAATATTGCACAAAATAGAAAAAATACTAACATTCAAACAACTTGCTCTTTAGTTTGCTACAGTACTGTTCTGCGGCTGCTTTGTTCTCAACGTTGGCCTTGCACGGATGTTCTGGCTCCACAACCGCGCTGTCATCACAAAACTCGCGCGTTTTCCATTTGTTTGCAAACGCGAGGGCTGATTGTTCTACGTCACCTTCTGGTGTAAGGAAATCATCCTTTTGATTCAAGTTGAAAGTTCCACAAAGGCCCTGTGAAGATATTATAAGATTAATATAAAAAGGGTATGTATATTGTTTAAATTTATATTTCATCTGGTAAATAACTAAAAACTAATATAGAAGTTATATATATAACTTCCTACTTACAGATGTTTTGTCAGCGAATGTTGGTGGTACATCAACAAATACTCTGGTGTTACCATCCCACCATAAATCGACTTTAATCGGGAGTTGTACTGAAAAAAAATTAGAAAAGTTATAATTTACAATAAATACTGTATAGTTTAATATTAAATATAGCCTGAAATAGACTCTCCTAACAAAAATTAAGACTTCAAGACGACATAGTTTATTATTGCATCTAGTGAGCGATATATAAATACAAACAATACGAATAAATCTGCAGAGTGTTTCTAGTTCTATGTATAGCTTTATATATTCTTTAATTTTACCAATAATGAATAACGAAGAAGCAGCGCGTATTCTAATATCTCCAACAGTGACGGGAAGTGAAGAAACTTCCTTTCCATTGATAAGAATGAATCCACCTTGCTTCATGTGGATGTTGGCTCCGTTGTAAACGAGATTCACTGCTTTTGTGCATGAAGGTTTGCCTTCACCTTTGTATGGAGCCAAATTCATTGCCTACGAAAAAGAGTCGTATCAAGAAATGTATACTCCAATTTGATAATAATAGATGTAGGCTGTACATATTTAGAGGACTATTTATTCAAATGTAGAACTTATATGTATATGTATATTTTCCAGTAACATATTTAGGATCGATGTGAACCTGTGCTTAAGTTAATTTGAGGTCCTTTATATAATTCTATAATGCTTTCATTATTTTTCTGTACCATTATCTCTCTTAAATCACGCTTAATCTACCACCAGTACCCACGTTATTTCCTCGCTTCGCCCGGCACCAAATCCAACTTTTAAGAAGACAAAAGATTAGATATTGCAAGAGATAATTTATGTATCAATGAACCTCAGAAATAGAGCCCGAGCAGGCGACATTCTCCACATCTACAGTCAGATTCTCTGCTTTGAGTAGCGTGTAAGTGCAGTGTCCCATGAAGTCGTAACGCAATCCATCGAAGGTGGTGTAATGCGGGTCGCCAACAGCTCCACATCGCGCGCCACAAGGACTCTGCGTACAGAGCCATTCGCCCGCTTCGCACGTGCTAGATTAAATATTTTGAAAGTAGTTATTTACTCGTCTTTAGACTGTCGTTTTCCAATCACTGTCTCTTTGACGCTGAGATCTTTTTTGACTAGAAAACGGATATTAATGAAATTCTCATGAATAAATAAAGTGATTTAAAAGGAAGGTGAATTTATTGAAATATAAAAACAGTAGAGGAAGCGATTTTTTGTCAGGTGTCAAGTGGAAAGCTTAAGTGCCTACGGGGAAAAAGGCGTGATTATAATATGTATGTATAAAGACAGTCATATTTCAACAGTCTACATCCAAAAGTTATTTAGTCTTAATAATAGCAACTTTCTATTGTAAATAGTAAATAAAATGAAAAGGAGTAGAATTAACTTTGCAAAAGTAGATTTTGAAACAATTGTTGGCGGTTTATGTGTAAAACAATTATTTCAATAAGCGTCAATTTTAAAACATATTTTTACCTGCTTACTTACCAAGTATTACAGCTTTTGGGTACAACCGCTCCAGGTGGAAACACTTGCTTGCGCGCTCGACATGGACATTCGCTCTTCGGTACACACTTTCCGTTTTCCAAGAGTAATCCTTCGGGGCAGAAACAACCCTCCACACAAGACTCGTTGTTCATTGGCACAGCGGTTGGGAAAGCGCAACTGGGCTGAACGTCTGGCCCACATGCTCGATAAATTTTACCAGCGGGACATTGCATGGCTAGAAATATTTATAATATGTAAAACTTAAATATTCTGATTTTTTTTTGTGATGTAAACAAAAATAAACTATCTGATATTCTGCAATCAAAAATATCAATATGAAAGCCTTCCTTTTCGTGCACTAAGGATTGAAAATATCTTCTTTTATATTTTCTCCACTGTGTACAATCTTATAGAATTTGCAAAAATAACAAATACTATCAAGAAATCATGAAACATCCAAAAAATCAAAAATATTGTGATGGATTACTTTTATCTCTTACGGATATAACAAATGGATAATCTATTCAAAGATATGTCTTTACTACTACCTTCTACCTTATACATATAATATTTCAACAAAATCTGTCAAGCCAATTCAGAGTAGGATGATAAATAACTTACGGCAAGTCTCCGAATCTCTCCAAGATCTCATCTCTTCAACACCGTGCCGCAGACATTCCTTCGCGTACACAGATACAGTTCTGCATGCACATTCTTCCGCACCTGTATCACATTCTTATATGAATTTTATTCTACATTTGTTAATAGCATTAAGAGCTCCAGCTTTTATGTTATTCACCTGAAAACCTTTTCTGAATTTACTATGAACACTATAGGCCACATTATTTTAAAATATTTAAAGTGATAGATATATTTGAGTTCTAATTGCTTGTAGATTTTTAGTAAGTTATTCGCCCTATGTCGATCTAAGTAATAGTAACTGAAAATTTGAAAGAAGCTATCATAATTTCCCTTGCATTTTAAGATTTACCGATCTAAGGTGGTAACTAGGATTTAATTTTATTTCACCGAAGAATGATTTCAGTTTCAAATCGCCAATAGATACATATACTGATATACACATATTACACTTACTTAAACTTTCTGTGCAGGCACAGAAATCCCACTGACACGCTTCTAGCAACTGAGTAACATCCATCACCTGGGAATACGGCAAAAAACATGTATTGAAAAAAATATTTCCATCTAAATTAATACAGTTGATTGTAATGTATATACGAGTACGTAATACATATATATACGAATTTCAATTTTAAATAAATATTTTTATTTAAATCATTTAACCTGTTTCGATGACTTTGGTTGATTTCAGATTGAACGAATGTGGTTTCGCAAATCATTAAATAAATATTCAAAAAACCGTTTGCATTTCCTATGGAACTTCGAAGGTCCATCGAACATTACTTTATAAAAAACTAGTAAATTAATTAATTTTATTACAAGATATTATAAGAAAGATATATTTATATAACCTATATTAGTATTTTAGTATTCTGTCCATATGGAAGAAACCATTTTGATTGATACTTGGTCAAGAGTCAAGTAGTACCTGAGAACATTTCCTGAATTTCTCCTTGCTGAAGATATTGGCACAGAATTGCATTGCCTTTTTTAAGCCTTCATCTGATTCGTCGAGGCATGTACTCGTTTCTTGAGTAACACCATCACAGATGTCTACAACAAAGGTTATTTCAATACAACGAATAGACAAGACGATCATATTATATTTACGTTTTCATCAATCAATTATCACAATATGTAACGAGTTATATTAAACGAGACTAAGAATAACTTATTGGCGAGGCAATTGCCATTCCAATTCAGTCAATTTTCAAAAAGTGATTAGAAAGAAAACAATCGAAATATTTGAAGAGGTAAATATTTAAGACGGCCGAATTAAAACGTTCCTTACCACCAATTTTATTGAGTTGCCAAGAAGCAATCATAACCGATTTCGTATTTGCGATTTTTCCCTCCTTTGTACTTATATCATTCTCAGGATTGCTATCAAGGGTACCACAAAGACCTTCTGTTTTGTTCCAAAGCGCGATCGTGCCTTCAATAATCACCAAATTCTGAAAATATATCATTAGACCTATATTTTTAATGTAAAATGGAAGTAGGCTTCCAGGGTCTGGTAAACAAATAGTTTTACTTTTTACGTTACTTTACTTTAATTAAATTATCTGAAAGTGATTTTAATGAATAATTGGAACATACGTTCAGATCCCATTTGATGGTAACTCCTAGTCCGTCGAGGTTGACAACGAGGATATCAGTGGGCATGTCAACGCGGATGCCCGGCAAAGATGCAGGAATAGGTATCGGACGCTTTGTATTACGAAATATAACAGAATTGTCTTCTGCAAATAGATTAAATTTGTATATAAAGATAATTTATGTTTTATAAACACCTACCACCTAAAATTTGTTTAGAAGTCCATAGGCTTTTGAAATTAAAGCTAAAATGCTGATAATTAAATGGTGCTCAGTAACGTTCTTCTTTCTCTGGTTTTTAATATATTATATTAAATATTTTTGGACTTATATTCATGATCATTACAATCAAACGTACAGAAATTATAAATTCATGAGATAAAATATCCTTGTACGAAAATGATGTAGCAGCAGTAACTTATAGTAATAATAATAGCACTCACCTGCAATATTTAGTGAATACATCTTATCCTCCAAATAGACAGTTATCTCAGAAGGACAATAGCCACTCCTCTTGCAGTCAGGTTGCCGAATAGCAACTGTGTACTTATGGTCCACTGCATCACGTACCAAAATATGTTGACAGGGAGATTCAAAACTAAAATTAAATTTAATAATTGTATAGATCGTTATCAAAAAACATTTTAGTTCTAAATCCTACAGCAGCGTAGACGTCTTAGTTCGCGGTTACGACGATTTTATCATTTATATTTGTCTATCATATTATTTCTGGGTAATTTCATTAAATCTATATTGTCTTTTTCTGATTAATTATACGTATAGAAAAATAAGAGAAAACATATTTAAATGCGGAATGATCCGTTGAGTACTTTCGGAGATTAACCATTAGATACAGACAGACAAAACATAGTTTTTGTTTTGTGCCGCTCTTTTCTTATCGTCCACAATAGATTTTGCATACGTTTATTGAATGTACAGACACGCGATTTTTGTAAATACACATTTGTGATCGTGTGCATTCGATCTAAGACAACCTAAGCTATATAATTAGATCTAAAGCTAATCTATATTGGACTTTATCTTAATATATAAAATTCTCGTGTCACAGTTTTCGTTGCCATACTCCTCCGAAACGGCTCGCCCGATTTTGATGA
>JAOSYY010018861.1:0-33412 GCA_025727935.1 Hebomoia glaucippe
ATATAAAATAAAAGAAGGATATGTGTATTTATAATATATGTGGAAGATTACTTGTAACTATTTTTGTGAAGAGTAACAAATCATTTAAAATGAGGATTAATGTTACTGTAAATTGATTTACGATTTTAATTTTTGTACATGATATTTTGTAAGCAACGAAAGCAATGTGTGTTTGGCATTACGACAATGCCTTTGCCTCACAAATGTCAGAATTGGTTTGTCTTCATCGTGCCTTTGCAAATCTTTCCATAACAATGTTTTAAAATTACTATACAATAAATAAATGAATTTCACAGTTGTGTAAATTATAGTTTGGGTTTAAACCATATTAAATATCCTGTTAGTCCTTTTAGCGTTATTGCCACAGGCATAAGTGCACGCTAAAATCGGCGAGAATTTTGTACGTTTAATCTCGTCTGTGAAGTGTCACCGAGTAATCGTATTTCCGATGCACTTCGGTGTATATCCCCGTAATTCTCCGCTACATTCGCTACCCTATCGTCCTTTTATTCAATAAAGTTTCAACGTGGGTTATCGTATATCTATTTCAGCCCATTTCATTTTTATTCACTTCAGTAAAGGACGACAAATGTTATATTTGGAATCAAGAGAATTATCGAATGAAGATTACCATTGAAATATTAATAGATGTATTTATAATCTTGATAATTTCCAACCTGTTATTTACAATAACTAATTTATAAAGGAGCAGTACTGCTTCATGCCATTTTGTTTCATATGTATGTTCATTGACGCATTAATATATCTTAAAATTTCAGGTGATTGTCGTGCCCCATTCTCATAACGATCCTGGTTGGTTGAAGACCTTTGAACAGTATTTCGAAACGAAAACCAAAAATATATTAAACAATGTAGTTATGAAATTAAATCAGTATCCAAATATGACATTTATATGGACGGAAATTTCTTTTTTGAATGCCTGGTGGGAGCGGTCACATCCAGTAAAGCAAAAGGTATAAAGTTTATTTGTAACAAGTAAGTTAGTTATAACTTTTGATACGCTAATCTTAATAACTACTCGTATAAACATAAATTAATTTGGTGAAAATTTAAATTATCGGATGCAATACTCTCTCTTACATAATGACACCATATTATATATAATTATCATTTTGTTACTAAAGCATTATTGCAAGAAATAGAATAAAACTGAAGATAATTTCAGGCTCTTAAAAAATTGGTCAAAGAAGGTCGTCTAGAAATCACCACCGGTGGTTGGGTAATGCCTGACGAAGCCTGTACCCATATATACTCCCTCATTGATCAGTACATAGAAGGTAAATTAGAAAGTTAAATATATTTTATTCGTCGTTTTTTTCATTTCACGTACTTGTCCCAAATTTATAGCTTTATAATTTAAGTTTTATCTTATTTTGTATTAAATATTGCTTAACTCAGAAGCAGATTACAATTTCAAATACATTCGTTTTTACCGGTGCCTCGGGGGTTTTTCTAACGTACATTTCTTCATCGGTTTAGCTGTTTCAGCAATTAGCCGTAATAAACATATAGAAATGTTATAAATTGTGTTTCTGTTATAACCACTTATATACATTGAGAAAATACTATTTCTATATATTACAAGCCCTTTAATTTTATTCGTAAGTACACATTAATTTCATTACATTTATTTTTCTTTAGGTCACGTTTGGGTCAAAGCCAATCTCGGTGTTACGCCTAAAATCGGATGGTCCATAGATCCATTTGGCCACGGAGCTACAGTACCATACTTACTCGACAAAAGCGGGCTTGAGGGTGCCATTATTCAGAGGATTCATTACGCATGGAAGCAATGGTTCGCCCAGAAACAAATAGAAGAGTTTCACTGGATGCCAGGATTCTCCTCTAACAAACCGTCACTCGTCGTACATAACCAGCCTTTCGATATTTATTCAATTAAGAGTACTTGTGGGCCGCATCCTGCTATTTGTCTAAGTTTTGACTTTAGAAAAATACCTGGGGAATATTCAGAATATACCGCGAAGCATGAAGATATCACCGAACATAATCTTCATAGCAAATCGAAAACTCTAATGGAAGAGTATGACCGTATAGGAACGTTAACTAAACACAATGTTGTTCTCGTTCCACTAGGAGATGACTTTAGGTACGAATATGGCATTGAATTCGACGCTCAGTATATCAATTACATGAAAATGTTTAAATACATTAACAAGCATAAGGATCTGTTTGATGCCGAGGTCAGCTTCGGGACTCCCACTGACTATTTCAATGCGGTAAAAGAGAGAAGTTCAACGATACCTACGTTACGAGGTGATTTTTTTGTGTATTCTGATATATTTAGTGAAGGGAAGCCGGCGTATTGGTCTGGTTATTACACAACTAGGCCTTACATAAAAATTGTCGCTCGACAGTTTGAACACCAATTACGAACTGCTGAAATACTCTTCACACTGGTCTCAAATTTCCTAAGACAATCCAATAAACACATGTTTGAATCGTCCGAGCGGAAACTCGAAAAATATTACGAACAATTGATCGCCGCTCGACGGAACTTGGGTCTTTTCCAACATCACGACGCGATCACAGGTACTTCGAGAGCCAGTGTAATGTACGACTATGGAACCAAATTATTCACCAGCTTGTATCATTGCATACGTCTACAAGAAGCCGCACTCACTACCTTGATGATACCCGATAGTAAACTACACACTCAAAGTATTCTCCAGAGCGAACTAGAATGGGAAACATATGGGAAGCTACCAAAAAAAATACAAATTTCTGTTATCGATAAGAAAATCATAATTCTCTTCAATCCATTGGCTGAAAAAAGAACGGAAGTTATAACTCTTCGATCTAATACTACAAACGTACGAGTATATGATACTCATAATGAAAAATATTTACAATATCAAATTACACCTAACATCCATGTACAAGATAATGGAAAATTCGCGATCAGTGACGTAAGCTTCGATTTAAGCTTTGTTGCCACTCTGAATGCCTTTAGTGTCGTGACCTACAAACTCGAAGAACACACAAACCACTCGCAACATTGCACAGTATTTTGTAATAATTGTACTGAACAAAAATCTGATCCCGAAAAACCTAATAATTTTGTGATTAGAAAAATGATGCCTGGAAACATTCAGCTGGAGAACAATGTTATGAAATTATTAGTAGATCGTTCATCTGGTTTCCTTAGGCAGATATATCGTAAAGATATAAGAAAGAAAAACATAGTTGATATTCAGTTTGGTGCATACCAAAGTGCGCAAAGACATTCAGGTGCTTATTTGTTCATGCCAGATTACGATCCTCCTGAAAAAGATGTACTCGGTGCCTACACGAAAGAAAATAATTTGCAGGATGAAAACGTTATCATAGTATCTGGTCCTGTATCAACTGAAATCACCACTATGTATTTACCGTTTTTAGTGCACACTCTTAGAATTTACAACGTCGACGATCCTGCCCTTTCACACGGGATATATGTTGAAAATGTTGTAGATTTTGAAAATCCACCAAAGAATAGAGATACTGAATTGTACATGCGTATTCAAACAAACTTACAAAATGGGGAAGTCCCTGAATTTTACACAGACCAAAACGGTTTTCAATACCAGCGTAGAGTTAAAGTTGACAAATTGGGTATTGAAGCGAACTATTATCCAATAACTACTATGGCTTGGATACAAGATGACGAAACTCGATTGACGCTATTGACAAACCACGCTCAAGGCGCTGCTGCATTTGAACCTGGACGACTTGAAGTCATGTTAGATCGAAGAACTTTATATGATGACTTTAGGGGCATCGGTGAAGGTGTAGTCGATAACAAGCCGACAGTTTTCTCTAACTGGCTGCTACTGGAACCTATAAACGCTGAAAGGCACAAAAGAGACACGCATTCGCGCGGTACCAGACGGTTTAATGAACAACGTTTTCATGCCAAAACCTCCCCGATATATGAATTGCCGTCGCGAACAGCTGATTTCTTAAGCAGAACTTTGAATTATCCCATAAACGCGTATATAGTGGACACTAGCGAGGTTGGTGAAATTGACGTGAGGCCACATCAATCATTTTTAGAAAACTTTCCTCCAGGCATTCACGTTGTGTCATTGCGTACAATTACTGACGAAGTATTAGAACAATTTCCAAGTAATTCTTGCTTTATGATACTCCATAGATCAGGAATCAGTTGCGACGTTGGTGATCCTATGCCTAAACCTAGCACACTCTTTACGGACTACACGACGTTTACTGGACTTAAAGTTAGCAATTTGGCATCGGTCAGCCTGACTGGTCTTAAAACATACGAGAATCTCACTAGTTTAGCAAATATTACTTTAAATCCAATGGAGGTTAAGACCTACAGAGTGCGATTTTAAGTATTTTTTATTATTAATTAAATGTCGGTGTTTAGTAATTTATAGGAAATTTTTAAAATTTCACAACACATTTTTTCGTCGACTTATTCTTGGAATACTTTTATAAATACATATATAGTATTCAATTATATAATGTTAGTAATACATGAAAACGGTGTTATTTCCCTTTAAAGAGGGATCATTATAATTTCGTTTTTGTATATTGTCGTCGCGATCGCCATACTCGTATCAACGTTTTTATAGAAAAATCTAGCTACAGACTAGGCTCCGTAATAACCAATGGTCTTCTTTGTAAGCGCTAGTATATACACAATAGCAAAAATGTTTAGGCTCTTTACCTCAAGCACTACATGATACTTCAACTTTGAAACAACAAAGCCAATCTAGTCCCTCGTAACAGTTATGTAAATAGGACTATAAACTATCAATAATAGTTAACAAAGGTGCACATCACCTATCTTTATGTTATGCATAATAATAATTTGTCAAATACATACATTAAGATATGTTTAATTTCATATGGCATTATTTTTGAATATGACTAGATAATCAATACTTATGCACTATTTATTATATTATGTTATCATATTGTGATGTCTCGATCTACTAGAAAAATCTACCTCAGGACCAAATAGTATAACTATACAAAGGATTCGAAATCTTTTAATAATAATTTATTTTATAGTCATAATTTCAATATTTCCGATTTTCGCACGATTAATTATACTGTTTCTTGTCTAAAGTGCATATTTTTGAAGTACAATTTTTTGAAAATATATATTCCATTTGCAATTTTATGATAATAATGAACAGTCCTAAAGATAGGTGAATCTGGATCTCGTCCATAACTTATTTTTCGTAAAGTATTTATATCGATTTTTTTAATTAATTATACATTGCTAAACTTTTTGTTGTATAGTTTTAGTAGGTATTTATTTTAATAATTTAATATAACCATTTAGTCATTTCTATAAAATTAACTAGGTTAGTGACAATAGAATAGTCGTTTATTCTGCAAGACGTATTAGATTAGACATCCACAGTATTTATCATATTTGGTGTGTGATAAAATACATTCCCAAACTTTCATATCGCAATTTTTATAACAAAACATCTGTTTAGTAAAACTATACCAAATGCTAGTGCAGCTTAGTATATGCACAGGTAAAGGTGAAACTATATCGATTATTTATTTTTAATGTCAATTTCTTTACACTTTTTAAGTACTTAGTTATATGTGAACATGTACATTTTTTGGATATCTGCTTCTAGTTAATTCTAAGTACCAATAATGAATGTTAGTTATATGACATAGTCTTATTCACATTTAGCTACACAGTGTTTTGGTAATCAATAATATGTCAACTGAATCTTTAGTTTTAGTGCAATAACTGTCTATAAATTATGCTTTTGTATAGATTGTGTTTAAAGTACAATTTTTTAGTCGGTAATTTAGGTAATTAATAAGAGTAATTACTTTCAAAATGTTTATTCCCATTGTCTTATTAGCCATAAAACCAAAAATTCATAATGATAATATGTAATTAAATGTTTTTAAATGAAATTTCGTTAATCATTCTTTAAATCCTAATCACTTTAATGATAGCCCTAATATACTTAAGAATGTTTTAAAATATAAAAATACAGTTACATTATTTCATTAGCACATAAAAGTCACATTCATAATAAAATTACACATTTTAACAATTAATGTTAGAGGTTGAATATATATAAGTAATGGCAGCCAACACGTGTCACATATGAAATATTTTAGAATATCGGAATGTTTATTTAAATTTGAAATAACGAATTATTGTCTTTTATAAAGAAGAGGACACTTCTCTTCTAGATATGAACTGTATAGCACCATAGATATATATATATATTTATATAAAATGTGATAGTATGTTCATAATATATATATATTATAACAAGAAGTCAGTGTTTAAAAATTTCGCTTCATATTTTCCAAGGCCAGCACCCTCCAATAGAACCTTCCAACAGGTTATGGGCCCTGAATTTTAAAGGAATGAATAATATTATTATTAGTGATTTAAAGCTTATACGATAACCATGGAACCAAACTGTTTATATAGAAATATTCATAGCAACCATTTATGTGGATTTAATCAAAATAAAATCTTTCACAAATAAGGATAATTATAGTTTGGAGTAAGCTAATTAAAGTATTGCTGGATGCGAAAGATGGAAAATAAGTGAGAACAATAACAGAAGCAACAGAAATGACTATAATCGTGTTAATGCAGTCAGAGACGTTCGAGGTGATATAGGAAATGGAGTTAATGAAGTTTGAGAAGGTGTTGTTATAAGTAAAAATAATAGAGGAAGAAATGGAAACCGAGAAGAGAATTATGAGTATTGAAGAAATAGATGAAAGTGAAACATGATGCAGATGAAAAAATTGAGGGTGAAACAAACGAAAGTGAACTTTGTGTTTTAGGGAATTGGGTCTGTTTTTATTTTATTTATAAATTATTTAGGGAGATTTCAATATTGTATACAACAGTAGATATAACTGAAATGAGACAAGGCTTAATTCAACAATTAAGGTGGTTTATATACATATATAAACAAATATAATTGTTTATTTATTAGGTAAAAGCCAAGTGTTTCATT
Organism: Hebomoia glaucippe; assembly: GCA_025727935.1. Lineage (NCBI taxonomy): Eukaryota > Metazoa > Arthropoda > Insecta > Lepidoptera > Pieridae > Hebomoia > Hebomoia glaucippe. The sequence goes on from JAOSYY010018861.1 coordinate 7,014, forward strand.
GTTTTTATATAAATATATAGCGATGATGTTACACGGTTCATGTCTAGACGAGAAGTGTCTTTTATTATAAAAGACAATCATTTGTTATATCAAATTTGAACAAACATTCCGATATTTTAAAATATTTCATATGTGATGAGTGTTGCCTGCCATTACTAATATATGTATAACCTCTAACAATAACTAATAATTACACAAAGAAATCACAAGAATGAATAACAGATTGAGAAATCTTAGGTGTAAAAAATTTTCCTTCATTAAATAAGAACAGTCCGCTCATTTAAATGTTTTGGTAGGTTTTACAATCATAGTTACGGTGAGCAAGGTTTTAGTTATCGCTAGTATATTCAATAAAGTGAATTCAGTCAGGATTTTTGTCGTCAAAAATACTTTTTACGTAATTCCTAAACATATTAGAAAACTTTAATTAAATATTTAATCTATTGATGCACAGATATTACAAATATATACTCCATTTTGAGTGAATTGGTGTCAAGCGTAAACAAATATGGCGTATTTATATACCAATTACAATTTATATACATGGTAGTGATGTATAGCCATAAAGTTGAGAATTAATTAAACATATTTTAAGCTTATAATTACGCTATCATTTATTACTGTACAGAAAAAAATTGAACTAATATTATTAGTTCTGAAAAAATTTGATGCATCATTTCATTAAAAAAGCACACATGAATTTGTTGAAATGAAATTAATATAGAAAAGTGCAATAAATGTTTATTAAAGTACAATAACGTAACTAACTTATTATGAATGTAAAAAACTATATAAATCTAGATTATAAAGGGAAATGCTATGAATTTTCAAAATTTTTAAATAATTTTGTTTTCCACTCTATAGCTCTTTGATGGACATTTCTACACTCTCTCAATAACAATAGAGCATTGAAATATCAAACTGACATTTTATTTTGACTGTGTTTTTGGCAATGAGTTCTGTAAAATATTGTGTCGGAGTATACTAATTATAATGTTCATTATTGATACTTTTGACTAGATTACTAATCAAGTTCTCAAACCATCATAAATATTGGAAAGTGTGGTATTTTTCCAAAGGATTTGGTTTATTTAATATTTACGTCAATTCACTTAAAATGGACTATAGATAGTACTGATAACCGTAACATGACTATGAAACAATATTAATTAAAAATATTAAAAATTACATCATAAATCTTAGATTTGCTGTCTTATTTATATTAAAAGGCTGCTTTTCGTTACACTCTTCTGTCATTTCTTTTTAATCCTACTCGCTATCCACTCTAAACCAAGGTGTAACCTGGAATTAAAAGTTTTTCATTAGCGTGAGTATTAAAATTATGAGGAAGGGAAATACTGTATTTCTATAGCAACATCAATATCGTGAGTGCACTGGTAATGTGTTTCCTATTTTATTAAAGGCGGTTATCTCATTCATTTAAACGTAAATAATGGTCGCTATAATATATAATATTATAAAAACATCCTTATAAAATTTTAATACTATATTACGTACCCTTCGCCAGTCAGAGCACAACAGGCTTGAATATGCCATGGATGGTGTTTTATTGAAGTTAAATCCAACTGTTCCGAAATTTCAGCAGCCGTCATTGAACCCTTGACATCCTATTAATGATAAATAATTAATTATTTAGTCTTATCTAAAAAAAATTATCATTTTTTTAGGATAGAGAACTAAATAGGACACAGACCACTTGGCAATAGACAATAGAAAATCCATTGTGACGTATCTACATACACAGACACCTGTTTTCCAGTCAATGCAGGTACTTTCTCTGAGAATGTAGAGGTCCAATTTTTCACGTCGATTTACGGCACAAGTGTACATTCATTATTAATATATCACGGTCAAAATATAAATTGTTATTGGCCATAAAAACTTTATCTGGATCACGATCTAGTTACTTAAAGATTGCCCCATAATATTACGTCACTATAGAATTACCTTGCGTATGTTTACTCAAGTGTTATAATTTCGTGTTTAACTTTTGACAAGAACCAGATACAATGACTATATACATAATTTGATTTAAATACCATGGAATCAAGCAGAATATCTTTGTAGAATCATTATTTATATTCGTTTCGTCACAATTAGTAATTCGTCACAATGAAAATGTAATTAATTTTTTTTTTGTATTGATTCGAAATCAAACATTAATAAACAATTATTAAACAATAAATAAAGGTTTTGATAAAATTTTAAATAAAACTACTGCAGGATAAATTTAAAATTCGCATATAATCCTTCCAGAAAAAACATCAATCAAAATAGTGTGACTTACCTGTTTGTTTGCAAATACGAGGAGACACGCCTTGCTAAGTTCTTCGTGTGTCAGCATACTATGCAATTCATCTCGGCTTATGCTTAATCTTTGACGATCAGTTGAGTCAATCACCATTATGACAAACTGTAAGAGAATTTACAACAAAATTGATATACTATGATAAAAAACATGTAAATTAACAATAATAATAATGAGTATTTTTTATAAAATATATTTGAATCCATGACTAAAATATTGAGCATATACAATGAATCTAGTACAACACTACTTTAATTGATTTTTAATTGTATCTATAGCTTTATATAATTTAATATAATAATATATCAATATAATATTACAACCAGTAATAGTTCAATCTGTATATAAAATTTTTTTCTTGTTTTACTTTGTAAGGAGACAAACAAACACAATAAATAATACAATCGCTTATGCTTCCAATTATCACAAAGTTGCCACACAGAAGCTAAGTTTTAATAGCTAGAGTAGTTCGCATAAAGCTGTTAATTGTCAAGATTTAAATTATGCAAAATGTCATGAACCATTGCTTATAGTAATAACAGAAATAATATGACAGCAGTCTTTAAGATATACACTATTGCAAGATGTGGACTAAATGCTGGTATGAAACGGCTCTAATATTGTATAGCTTTTCAATCTTATATTAATTAACTTTCGCAGTACAACCTTGTTAGTTACCTAGTTTTGTTTACTAAGCCTAAATATTTAAACTTATATATTATTGCCGCTGCTGTATTATATTATTGTTTTTAATAATGTGGAAACAATAAATTTAATTTGTAATTATTGCCCTGCATTTTTAAATTAAAAATTAAATTAGACATCATGTAATGGGAAACAGTTAATAAATTGCATAAAAATAATATCTATAAACTATAAATATGGCAAATGTATTTTTTGAAATCCATCTTACTCTCTATGAATAGAAAAATGCCTATACATACCTCACTGTTGGTGTAATAAGTATTCCATGCAGAGCGTAGACTTTGTTGGCCTCCAAGATCCCACATTACAAAATGTAGATTTTTCCATACAACTTCTTCAACATTGGATCCAATAGTAGGCCTTGTGTGAACTGCTTCACCAAGGAGCAGTTGATACAGTATTGTAGTTTTACCAGCATTGTCCAGACCAACTAACACCAACTTATGTTCTGTAGAAGTATGTTAAATATTGTAATTGTAAAAATAATCAAGACTAGTGATTTAAATACCTTATTGTTTACAATGTTAATACGTAAGTATAACATTTTAATAATTATAATCCGTGAGGTAAAGAAAAAACTTTGTACTATTAATAGATTAAGGTCATTCTGATATAAAATATTTTCATGTGTAAAGTAATCTTATCAAGTTTAAGTGACATTGAAATATTATTTAAAGTTAATACACACCATCATTACCAAATAAACTCCAGATTTTCGATATAAGGAGGCCCATTATTACGGATAAATGCGTTGGAGATTACCAGCGTTTAAATTATATTTACGTTGTCATATTTGAAAACAATAAATATATTGAAACTTATTTCACAGGTATTTGTTCGAAAATATGTTACGTGTTCATTGCTTCACTTGTCTTCTAGACGCAGGAGTTATGAAAATTAACTACTACTTCACGTTAAATTAGGTCAGGCAAAAGTTTTGATTCAAAATTTAATTTGATCACTGAAATAACAATGTAATCTTCACTGACAGGGTTTATTTAAAATTACAACCTAAGTAATTTAAGGATAATTTGTAGTTATAATGTAAAAGCCAAGACTTGACCAACATTTTTTTTGTAAGTAATTAAGTACAGAACTGGACATAAAGTATAAACTCAACACAGACTATAGAACAAGTACAGCTACAGGTTGGCAATATATACAGATTAGATAATCAAACATTATTCACGTCAAGTTCCCAGGCAAATACGAGACACATCTGCAATGTAAGCCTGCTTGATATTTATTTTTATGCTGTAATTGAAATTTGCGGGAAATTCAAAGTTGATTTAATTAAAGACTAGAAACAACAAATATGAATATTTAAGTTACAACAAAACAATAAATAGCTTATAAAACTAATTATATATTATTATGGAGTACAATATTTTATTAATTGAGAAAAAATAACACAGATTTATGGTAAAATATTATATTTATTACAAGTAGCATTATATTAAAAATGCTATGTTATTACATAATATAAATAAAAATAGTACAATACTTATTTATATCTAAATCGATTCTTAGAAAACAACAGAGGAATATTTTAATAAACTCATTAATTTAATTAAAATTCAATTTTTGGCAGCTTAAAAGGATTAAAAATTTATTTTCAGAGTCATTAGCTCCAATGGAGGAAAACTTATCACATTAATGTTAGAAATAGGAACGCCCTTATTAGTTCCTACTAAATTAGTATGAAGTACTGACTTAACGTTTTGAAAAATCTTTTCTATGCTAAAATTGGTATCTTCGTTGCAATAAAAGTGGTTAAATTGATTTGCTTGACATGTAAAACTTTGCCTGTGTAAAGTTATAATAGCAGAATTAAGGTCGTATTTATTTGTAAAGCCCAGAAACATTCTAAAGTTAACCACTGATATGTCACATGGAAATGATTTTTTTACCAATGGAAGAAATACATAATAACATAATTCATCGTAATTTTTCTCTATAAAAAATATATCTAAGGGGTAATTCAGAGTATTTGCCATTTGAAGTGCTAATACACTAGGCAATACTACTCTCGGCTTGATTGAAGCATTGTCTAAAGACTCGTCAGGTTGTATTAAATTTTCTAATAAAATATGATGCACGTGGTTCGTACCGCTACTATCTGCCAATCCCTCGTCAATTCCTCGCCTGTCGTTGAACAATACTCGTCTATCCAACATTATAAGCAATTGCCCTTCGTTCAACGCAGTTACTCCTTGAGCATGATCAGTAATTATAGTTAGCCTTGTTTTATCGTCTTGAATATAAACTATACTTGTAAATGGATAAATATTTGTTTCGATTCTTCGACTAATATTTAATTGTCGTGATGTAAACTGAAAACCATTATTATCTAAATACAATACAGGTGGGTTACCGTTCCCAATATCTGTTTGCACTGTAATAAAGAATTCCAAGTCTCTGTTTTTAGGTGAAAGTTCAAAGTCAACTTTGCTTTCGACACGTATCACTGTAGATAAGGGGTTATTAAATATGTTGCATATTCTTACGGTGTGTTGTAAAAGGTTCCCGTAGATTGATATAAAATCCGTGACAACATTTCCCGAAACAATTATTACAATTCTTGGTTGCCTATCCCCTGTTCTATATCCTTTCAAAATATCGAGAAACGGCTTAGTAGAATTAGTGCTGAATAAATATATACCAGAGTTTACATCTGAACTTCTGAAAGCTCCATAGTTAATAATGACTTGTTTTTCGTAGTTCGTTTCCTTTTCAATAACCGTCTTTAAAAAGCCAGTCGATTCATCAAATATAAGGCGAAATTTATAATTTTCGATTTGTACATCACCTGGCTCTATTGGTTGGATATTAAAAAAATCATTACCACCAGAATCACACGCCACACAAAAGACAATAGAAGCGCTAAGTGAGACATCATATGTTTGCATGAATTTATACAATTTCAAAGTCATAGGAGGCACGGTTACTGTAAATATAATTTTATAAAAATGTTTGCTAATGCGTATGATATTTTCTGTATTGCTATATTTCCAAACAGGATTAATTTGAATTGTAGCGGCCTTTTTATTATGATCCATAATTCTAATATTAATATTTCGAGTCCATAATTCTATAATTTCTGTTCGTTCATGACTAAGTGAATTAAACACATACAGACTGTCACCTGGTTCAATTGATTTTAAAGATGAAATGAATTCTCCATCTCTATAGACGTATTTCTTGAGATATATTTCGTTATTTTCTGAATTACTGCTAATTAAGCTTGTCACAACTTCTTGAATATACCAACAATCTTTGACAGCTGATAAAATTTTACTGTAAACATGTTTTACCATTTTTGCAGACAACGTGCCACTTATAACATTTCTATCTTGTAAGCGGGCAACAATTTCTCTTATACTTGAAAGCTTAGTGATCAATTCAGATTTATTTGAGTTCCTAAACGCATTTAGACTGGAAGTAAACGAAAATAAAATTTCCGTAGAACGCAGTGTAGCCTGAAGTCGTCTTAGTAAAATTTTCAATATGGGTCTTGTTGTAAAGAAACCTGTCCAATAAGCCGGACGCCTGTTGTTTATTTCAGCAAAGTTTAAAAACTCTCCTTTTAATGTAGGGTACGATTTACGCCTTTCGACAATCGCTGCAAAATAGTCGTTGGGTGTTCCGAATTGTACTGTTGCTTTGTAAATATTTTGATTAACGTTAATAAAATCAGCAATACTTAAATAATTATTATATTGAAAATCGAATTCTGTTTGAGTCTCATAGTGACCTGGTCCTCCTATAGGAGCAATAATAATGTTATGAGGAGTTAAAGTTCCTGTTTTAGAATATTGTTCCAGTAATGTTTCAGCTTTATCTTTAACATTATATGTATTGATATCAATCATTTTATTTGCGAAATTAAAATCTTCACATATTTTAGTTTGGGGACCACAAGCTTTTAATCCATCTGAATTAAATTGCAGATAATGCGTTAGCACAGCATGTTTTGGGTATTGATCATTACCAATCCTATTTAAAGCTTGATTAATATCAGTACGTGTCGATTTATCATTGTCCCAATTTTGAATCCAGATAAAATCACTATATTGATACTCGGCAAAATATTGCTCCATAGAGAAGTGTATTTTAGTAAAAACCAAATTTGAAATTCCTATCGCCGATAAAATGTAAGAAAATGTAGGGCTGTGAGTAACACTGTTGGTCAGCCAAGCTGTTTTAGGTCTGTATTTTAAATTTTGGTCCAACCATTGGTGTCCTGAAAGAAATATTATTTTCATTATTAACTACGGTTTGTCCAAATTCCTCATTTGTAATACTATTTCCCATCTTATGATAGTTAGTAGGAAGACTTTTTACATATCGTCTGCTTATTAAGCTTAAAATATATTTTAAAATAATATTACTTTTAAAATATATTCATACAGGCCCGATAGCTCATTAGTGCCTGGTCACAGCAATCTTTCATACATTTTATGCCATTTTCAATAATTAAGTATAATATAATAAATTGTACATTGATTTCAGTTATGTAAAAAAGCGCGATGACATGTTTATCGTAGTAACAGATGATATAATATATTTGTCATTTTAGGGTGCCAGACCTTCTATAAACTGATGTAATATGCCGAATAAACTCGAAGTTGCCTCATCTGTTTCTACCCAACCTCCTGTTGTAATTTCAAGTCTGCCTTCCCGAAGTAAACGGCGTAGAACCTAGAAAAAAAAAGAATTAATTAAGTCTTAAACATTAAAATTTAACTGAAGTTGAGCTACAATTTCATACTAACCACTCGCCGTTTTTGTGAGGCTGTTTTCCACCAAGAACTCAAATGCGAGACTTCATTCCAAGAAAATGTAAGGTTTGGGTAAAAATGTAGTTTCTTGATAACATTTGTTATAATTTTGTGCACCGTTTCATTATGAAAAGACTCAAATGGTTGATACCAAATACTATCAACATGAGTTCGAGGAATCAGTATAACCTAAAAGAATATCCACATTGAAACTCTTATCAGTCGACGGATCTCAGTTATAAATATAGTACTGAATGTTAAAAAGATTTGTCAAACAAGTATTGGTATCAGATTATCTTGTTTGTTAATAATATTGTTTTACGTACTTACTTTAAGAGGGGGCCAATCTGGATTTCTCATAAGATACTCATATCTGTTGTCGTAAAGCTTATTCCAGAATTGTTCTTTTTCTAACCACGAAGGCTGTGAATTTGAAACAAACGTGTATCAATATAATATTGATAGTTTAATAGTAAAATACCATTAAAATAAAAAGATAACAAACTTACTTCAATATCGAATTCTAGAATTTTTTTTTGGACGTCCAAGTCAACTTTAATTTGCAACAAGTTAACACAAATTTTAGATACCATCGACGAATTAAGGGTGGATGTGTCCAAATTTGTAATTTCTGATATAATAAGCTCTGGTTTGTCTACATCAGCTTCATACGCAGACAATATCTGAGTGTTATTTGATTTTTCAGAATCATCAATTTTCGAAATTGCTCTTTGCTTGGTAAGTTCATTGAATATGCTTGCATCCGAAGAAGAATTTTCATCGAATTTGGTATAGGATCCAATATCGTTTCCTGGTGATAAGAAAGGTATCGATGGAATCTTATTGATTTCTTCCATAATTACTTCTCCCGATTGACTAACATTTTTAATCACCATTTGAGAGTCATGATCAGAAAATAGAATATTTTCTTTACTCCGTAACAAAGCATCTGTGATATTTGTAAAAGTATTTCTTGCCAATCTTAATTCGTTTTGGATATCGTCATATTTGTTTATTTTCTTCCGAGAATAAGTGGGCTTATTATGAATATTATGGCCTATTTCTACCGACGATACGATTGAAGAGTCCTTTGGCCTCTGAAGTTTATGTTTAGATGTCTTAACTTGGGAATATCCAGGAAACATTAAATAATCTTTTAATTGAGAATAATTAATATTCCCTCGAAAACTATCACTGAAAGGTCTTTGTATCATTTTTGATTGGTTTCGCACAATTTTTCGTAAAGCTGAAAAAAGAAACCAGATATTTAGTAACAACATCACTATATTTTTTAATTGAATAGATATTAACGAACTTACTTTTTTCATAGCAAATGGTTTCATGGATTAGAATATAGACTGTTAACGCTACCCAAAACCCTTGCATTATTGTAATGAGGTATCTTCATTATTGTGAATCATACGAATACGAAACTGTTCACGAAAGGATGTTTATTTTCCATTTTTTTCAACAAAGAATTATATTTCCTCAAGTGTCTCTACTTTTTTTGTTTGTATTAATCTTTAAAACAAACATGATACGTAACAAGTAACTGTGGCAGCTTTGATTTATGACCGAGGCAGACTGACCAAGCATTAGTTTATTTCATCAGTTAATCTATATTTTTCATACATCATTTTATAGATCAAATTACTTGCTATCTTTTTTCAATTCTAGATTATATATCTATGTCTATAAAATCGTTACATATTTTGACAAAGACATCTCCTCTTCCACCTTCCCCATACCCTTTTCGGTTAACGCCCATGTTGCTATTGGTTACGGTCGCATATTAATCAATACCTCGGTATCAAATACGTGCTTAGGTCATATTTAAATAATGAAAAACATTATATATTGTTACCGGTGTCATTTTAATTTTGTAAGGATTAAACCTCTGTTTTTCTTAGCTTACAGGACTGTTTTAGTTTAATTATAAAATGAAATGTGGTCATCTTTAAGTGTAATTTTTCTATATCAAATGAAAGATCTCTAAAATATACGTATATTAATGGTTCTATAATTAAAGAATTACGAATTAAACTATCTTGATTGATTAATTAATTGATAATATAATTTAGCTTGAAACAAAAACAAACCTTAAAGATCTTAATGAATTGCAGGCAGTCTTAATGAATAGAAGTAACAATACCCTATTTTTTGTATATTTAAATATTAGTTACATATCTCTCGCCCACTCAATGCTAACATGTCTATGAATGAAGTCAAAAATACCTATTAATTATGTTTTTGTTGTAGATAGTTATAGTAAAAATGGAAATCATATACTTCTTTTTGTTTTGCGTCGAATATGCGCCACGTAACGGTCATAATGTGATAAATGCAAATTCAGACGGATAAGTGGTCTGGTATTATTTTAAAGGATAATAAAAAAAACACATTTTTTGTTACATTTTACTATAGGAAGAATTACAATTTAAAGTGCCAGCCAAACAGTGATAGATTTCTAATGCGTATGACAAGAAGAATATAAGCGATCTAAAAAAATTTAGGGCGGCGCCGTAGAGGTCGAGGCCCCGTCGGATGCATTGGACGTGCTTGGTCCATCCACGCTTGGAGTGGCTAAAAGTCCTTGTCAAGCCCAGATTCTATGCACAATCGATATAACTGCGTCAGGATCGAGGTAGCGAACTCCATCATCGGTGAACTTAATCAACGACTCCAGGACGGAATTTAGGAAGTTTTCTTCCTCGGGAGTAGATGGCCAACTGGAAGTTAAACGATATGATTATTTTTTTCCATTTCCATTTAGCATCTAAGTAACACTAAAAGATTCTCTCGCCTCTCTGTTTAAAACGAAATATAATTTTTAGAGGATTGCAAAATAAACAATATTCTTTTTAATGTTTGTAATAGTTGTACCCGTTAAATTACTATAAATATTTAGAAATATAAACGGTTTTTCTACACAGAAGCGTACACGGTACACCGTAGGACTATTAGCAATAAATATTACATTAACTAATTATTCTGGTTTGTTGTCATGCTAAACTTAAAGGGAGCCCCACCCCGATAGTGTGGGTGTAGAATCTTAGATATTTTATTCGGATGAGAAATAACTATTCCAATTTACTTTATATAAATATCAAACAACTTATCGACATCCATGCCACCCTTTCACCCATCCTCTTGTCGGTAAATTTCCACGTTGCTATAGGTTACGGCCACTCAATAATCAATACCTAGGTAACAAGTATTTTTTCCAGGTCATATAATATAGATACTAACTAAGTCCTAGGAATAATATTTTAATATCGCAAATGAATTTAAAGAAGTGGGATTCTTATGAGAAAGATTGAAAACTATGAATTCTTCAAGCAATAGTACATAGAGTATCAATGATCAACAAGTTATTTTTTAATACAAAGGCGTGGTATCATTAGTACAATATGCGAAAGTACATGTAAATAGTTTTTCTTTGTTTCAAAATTTATTTTCCTGAACGGAATATTGATTTATGTTTAAAAAAAACCTTTAATATGCTCTGTTACTTTCACGTTAATATCATATTATGTTATTTATTATGCAAAAGAAATAATACATACATAAAATTAAATTGGAAACTGCGTCATTGCAAATGTGAAATAGCTCAAAGAAAAAGGTCATAGAACAAAGGAAACCTCTACATACAAAATTTACAAAAAGAGTGAAAAAATCATAAAAATAGTCGCTAATGAACTGTTTACCAATATACGACTTCAAGGAGTAAAGATAATAATGGCAGAATAATTTTATTTACTTACTTTAGAATGTGGTCAAGATCCATTCCATTGACTGGGGCGAACGCTTCTGAAGGAAATGGCAATTACTTGATTTTGATGAGATTGCAGTGTTGCACTTTATCATAGACAATATATATTTTTTTAAGTTTATTATTAACTATACCGAAAGGTAAAGTGGTAAAAAAAATCTGAATGTATAAAAATGTTTTTGGCAAAACAAAAATGTATTTTATATTTTCAAAGCGAAATGTTTATGATGATCTACACTGAATTTGGTAATATATCCCAAAGTAAATTTTAATCTGTTTCCTGCACTGTGGATACAGAAGTTCCCCCGATACTGAATACCAACATAAAGTACAAATGGGCGACGCGGGTTTATTGATTTTTGAACCCCTGCGCCGACATACATAGTTTCCGAGTCTATCTTGTTTGAAAAGAAGTCGATTAAAACAAAAAATATTGACGATAAACAGATATATTATGGTATGTAAACTAAATTCTATTATTTCAAAATAATTGTAGATAAAAATATATTGAAAAATGTTATTGTAAACAATAAATTATATAAAGCTATTTGATTACGTTAGTGGTGTTTTAAAATGTTTTTTATAAGCGAATATTTATGAGATAGCTTTTTGCGACTGTGTTAAAGTATTTGTAATTATATTTTGAATGATGTTTTCAAGTTAGTGTAATGTGCTGACAAGTGAATATAGCTAATTGTGCATTAATCATCTTACGCCTATCACATCTTAAGAGTACGATGAATAAATATTATCATATTATTGTGTAATTGTTATCTTGATTGTATAGTTTCTTACGACATTTTTAGGAAAATATGACAACATCGGGACTATTAGAATGGGAACTATCACTACCATCAGATCAAATCATTTCTCACGCTTGGTACCACGGTGCTCTTAGCCGAACTTCAGCAGAGAATCTGTTACAACAGGACCGTGAGTTCCTGGTTAGAGATTCGTCATCACAACCAGATAACTACGTACTAAGCTGTCGCTCAAATGGTCAACATTTACATTTCGTTATACAACGAGTAAGTTTAACAAACAATTTCTATCACTATTTTTACAGTAAAACTAGTTTGTTACATTGTTAATTATTTTTATTGTAGATCGTTGTACATCCAGAAACAGTATATGAAAGATATCAATATCAATTTGAAGACGAAGCATACGATACCGTCGCTGATCTAATAACTTCTTATGTAGGATCAGGAAAACCGATATCAGCCGCTTCTGGTGCTAGGATTCAGTATCCGTCCAACAGAATTGTGCCCTTAACTTCGTATATGTCAGGAGAGGAATCGAATACTACAATATCCCCAGCTGGAGATAGCAATTACGGTAACCCATATAGTTTGTACAGTCATTTTGCAGCAAAACCAGGGATGCAACTACGAGTGCCATTCAAAAAACAACGTTCTCATTCTCTTACGCCAATAGATATGACACAACATGTAAATCACGGAAAGAGTGCGAGTGCTGATGGAGTTATTCAAACAAATAAACATCTGGTAAAGTTTTCAAGCGATATGTGTTCTAATACTTGGGATGCTAACCTTCCCACAAGTCCACCAGCTAAGCCAGCAAGATATGATGGTCCAAAAGCCGATGATAGACGTATGGAATTGCAAAGAATTTATCAAGTATCTGGATCTGATTCTGGCAATGGGTCTGGAGATTCCACGCAAAGTTCCGCCCACAGTGATCCAAATAAATCAAGAGTTGATTCTGATTATAATTTGACGACACCAACAATGAAACAACATTTCGATTACGATTTGACGGAAGCGAAACTTTTGCAGCTAGAAAGTCTGGATTATACGGTTGAGTCGCGGATCACTCTAGAGAATTTCCATTCACAAATAATTCCAGCAAATCTAAATAAACCATTAGAATCCGAAACTTTGCACACGATAAAATTGCTTCTGAGAACTTCTGGACCTCGCATTTTAGCAAATCATTTAACAAAAATTGATTTGCATTTTCTATTAGAAGAAGCTATCCAGATAGAGGGGTTGAATAAAACTGCATCGGGATTAGAATTGTGCTTCTTACCACAAGGTAGAAATTTACGCCTAGACATTATTGAAAGGTAAATCAACATATGTATTATAAGTTGAACTATTTACTATATCAAACTGGATAATAAAAGCTATATTATTTTGCAGGGTAGAGACATTTCGTCTGTTAATTGCAGTGACTGTTCTTACATGTCAAACTGATCGTCAACGAGCTGACATTATTAACGATTGGATTTTGTTAGCAATCGAAACTAAAACGGCTTTAGGGAACCTGTATGGATTTTCAGCTATCATGTTTGGTTTATGCATGCCACAGGTAAAAAATATATATAGTGTTAATGTAATACATTTAAATTTTATATGAAATAACTTAAAGTTTTTATTAGGTGGAACGATTGGAAAACGCCTGGAATATTTTGCGACGTGTCTACACCGATAATGCATTTATGTTTGAAGCAAAATTGCGACCCTGTTTTAAAAGTATGAATGAGGGAAACAACCCACTGCCGCCTAATACCACAACACCTTATGTTATACCACCAATTTTGTGCTTCCATTTATTTGGTGAGTTTAGTTTACATTCGACTTTTTTCAATATTAAACACTAGACAATCTTAATATTTTATACTCGCTTACTTACGTCTTTCAGATGGAGATAATGGCGGAATTTTACAAGCCGATGACACATTTCCTGGAAGCCTTATGAATAATTTGGAATTCGATTTTAATGCAACAGCAGCTCATCTCGATGCAGCCAGACATTTTCCGAATCAAGTAGAAATGTTCAAAAGGAATGCCCGGACCGTCGTTCAGGAAATGTCTTCTTTAGGTTCGACATTGGATCCTTCGTTGCTTGAATTATTTCGTACTGAATTTCATATAAACTTTTTATGGGGCGAAAGAGGTGCTTTGACTACACCTAATCAAAGATTTGCACGGTTAACTGATATATTAACTGCAATGTCGAGTAAACTGGTTTCACAAGTACCGGATCCTGATGATATTGTTTAATAAAATCTATAAATCTTAATAACTGTAAACTATACCTTGAAGCAACTACAGACCTAGAACAGAAGAAATAAGATTTACGTTTGAGGTGATGATACGGTATAAGACTTCATTAACGAGGTAGCTCAGGTAATCATTAAAATCATTTATTAAAATACAACTTGTGCGGCCATGTTTAATTATGGTTGCGTCGAAAATGTAGTTATTATTGGTAATACGAATAAAAAAATGGCAATCTCACGTTTCAACACTAAATCTGATTCGTAACGTGCTTGATGGTAGAGTTTTTGGTGTTGTTATATTGAGAGACGTAAAAAACCTATTAAAGAGAAAAAATTTCATATAACAGACCTGCGCTATTACTAAAGTGAACTAAAAATTAAATGCACCTGGAGGCGCGAATTCCGTGACGTTTCTATAGAAAAAGAAATGTTTTTAAGGTAATGTCTAACATGGAATAACGTTACACGTTTTAAACGTTGTACGTTTACTAAAAGGGAATATTATAGAGCTCAAACGACATGGAACTCTGAAGTGACTACAATAATATAGCTAAAATTTCTTAGCACGTATGACCATACGTAAATATATGTTTGATAATAAAAAATATTATATCTTCTAAATCAATATGTTCTTAATCACGAGAACAAATTTTATAAAGAAAAACATTTACCTTGTTAATTGAACGACAATCAGTGTGGCACACCTTAGGAACACCTGTATTGATGAGTGTCATCTACTAGAATTAATCGGTATTTAAATAAAAGTACCTTACATATGAAAAAATGAGTATAGAATATTTTATATGTATTGTATAAATGTAATACAATATGTAGATCAATTTTATGGTATACTCGGTTCGGGTAGATTATTTAACTGACTACTAACATAATCCGTTATTTAAAGTCATTATTAAAAACTAATTATTTATTAGATAGTAGCTAAGACTTCCGAATGAGATGATTTTTATGCATTTTACATACGTACGTATATCATTACAATAATATAGCAACTAATAAACAATAGGGTACAGCGTTTATAACCATCTTATTCTTTTTAAATAGAAGCATTTTAGGAAATAATATGTAATATTTAATTTTAACTTTGTACGATTTTTTTACTGAGATTTAATAAACATATTAACTATAATGAGACATGATTTTGTTAACGATTTAAATAAATTAATTAAGTGCAAATGTCGTTTATTTTATTGATATTACCCAGCAACTTGCGAAAATTCGGAGATTTCTATAACCAACAATATTCATAGTATCAAGACGATCTTATTTTCACTGATTATATAATAACAAGTAAATAAGTACTATTTATTAAATTCAAAATTTATTTTTAAATAATTACACTTTTGGCTATGGCTGTCGGCCAAATTTTTAAAAAAGCTTTGAAAAGATCGGGCAAAGTCAATGATATTTTTGGGATAAAAAGTACATAACCTTCAAGGTAGGATGTACATTACTCTTGCTTTTTAAAGATTTCACTGCTTGAAAATATTTATCAACTAATTTAAGAAAATTATTTTTCTCATATATTCGAGTAGTATATCGTTGCTCTAATGATTCTTACCGCTCACTCGGGTGAGCGTCCGTCCCGCTCTTCAAGTGCCCTCCCCAACTGCAGCAGCCCAAGCCGAGGCCGATGTCCCCAGCGGGGCACCCTTGGTCTAGCCGCAGGCACATTGGCGCTCGCCCAAAACATCCGGTTAGTTTTAATTGCCACCTGGCTAAAAACGCGACGTACCCAAAAAAAATTTAATGATTGTAAGCTTATGATATACTTCAAAGTAAAGTGTACCTAATTACCTATACCCTTACATGATACGTTATCATTTGCCTGAGTCTCTGATCGAGGTATTTACATGACCATTTCTTTTAAATTGCAGAGGTAAATAGAACTTCTAATATAGATATGGTACAAAGTAACATTCACTGAATATAAAGAGTTCATTTATTTGCATATAACTTACATAGTGCATAAAAAAAAGATTAAATTATAATTCATACAAAAACGTCGCAATATGTCTTTCATCTAAAATAACAAGATATCAAAATAAGACACAAGACGTTATACAAATATTTAAGATTTTAAACTAAGTAGAAATATAAACGAACATAAATTCACCAGAAAAGATTACATCTGATCAGTACTAATAGTATACTCATATATCGCATATTGTTTCAAATATATTAAAGTTGATGAAATGAGAACGCCATTTATATATCAGTTAATTTTTCAATAAGAGCGAGATATGTATATAATAACTTATATAGATTATATAATATTTAGTTCCCGCATTATAAGTGCGATAAATTCTAGTATGTACCCTTTGAAATGCCTGTACAAAAACCCACGTTTTTCGTGGACCTATAAAACTATAATTATTATTATTATATATTAATCTTTAAATTGAAGAATTTGCAATATATTTATTTTAGGCTTTCGAAGAATAGCATTATTCTCTTGCAATACCATCATAAATAAAATCAAAATCTCTTAAGAATTTTGTGACACCAATTCGCATACTACTAAAGGGCTATTTTTAATAATTATTTTATAAAAACATAGAAAAAGTATGATAATTCATTGTACAGCTTTAACGGCTTTGAACAACTCAAATTCTACTTAACTTAATATAAGTACCTTTACACTAAGAGATATGTTGTTAAAACTTGATTAATGATTTATATTGTACATAATCATTTATGGAAATAAGAAAATAGAGATTTATTTTTAATATTTTTCTTCGGTGAAGTACAATAATAAGAACAGCCAGATATTTAAAAATCTGTTTATGAACGCAATTCACATAATGTATACGACTAGTTAAAATACATTGAAGAGGACAACCTAGCATAATTGAAATTAAGTTCAAAATGAGAACATTTTTATTGAAAATAATTAAAAGAATATAAATGAACTAATATAAATACAAAAAAAATCATTTTTGTATTCTTCACATGTCAGGAGTGAAACTTCTTTGGTAAGAGAGTAAGAGATAAAATGCAAAATGACGACCTCATGACGATAATACCATGACCGTATTGATGTGTCGCGACCTTCAAGATTCACTCTCAAAGCGACTAAAGAAGTTTCACTCCAATAATTAAAGTGTCCATCAAAAGTTATCTGAAAGGATGTGCATCATTTATGTACTCACAAATGTATTATTGAATAAAGGTGTATTTAATACATTTATAGGGGGCAAACGAGCCACGTTACCGAACTTTGAGAGAGTCAGCTCTTTTTTTAAAGTCATCAAGACGTGACAACTTCTAGTGAAAACTGATTCCACTCAGTCGTTGAGCGTGGAAAGAATGTTTTCAAAGTCGCGTGGTTGGCCGATATGGTGAGGATGGAAGCTCACATTTTGTCACGGGGTCCTGTGGTGACATTCCGGCAACGCTCCCTATGCGATAGAAGATGCAGTGGCCCGAAATTCCTACTCGCGGTGAAAGGATTGTTCCTATATGACTGGATACGCTGTATGAAGTCTTATAGGAACTGGTATTGAGGTACTGGTACTCCTCAGAGGTGAGAACAGTGATTTATGTGTGGCCTGTTTTTGCGCTTTATATTCTTATAATATATAAGGCAAACACATACTTGTCGGGCATGAAATACTATCATGTCCTGTTGAGCACACCGAGTTTTTAGAGGTTTAGCGTTCCCCTTCAGGATACCTCAAACCTAAGCGAAACTCAATAGATCAAAGCCATAAAATTCCTATTCTAGCTGTGGCTGTAAGAGAGCGAAAGAAACAAGGCGTTACAATAAATGATGATTCTTTAGCTGTCAACGAGCAAACTTGTGTCTTCGCTAATCTGAAATGGCCCACATCATTCGTAAACTTTGATTATGTCCTGAATAGAGGACAGCGCTCCACCCATAGACTTCACTGCCTCAGCCCAACTATGCGTGAGGTACACTAGAAGATGACCGGTGGATCGGCTGCAGTGAAAAGTTTAGAGGACATGCGGCTTATAGCTGTGGCAGGTAGACGGGTCAGAGCGATTGACTTTCATGGGGATCAGATTAACAAAGACTAGCTCACTGGACTTATGGATGTGCAAAGAAAAAAGGACCTTAACAACGTAGTTATCGAACAACGTAGTTAGCTTAATTTTTGACATTGAAATTCTAGAGGTTAGGATAGTAGGTGGTGGAGCAGGTTGGTAATCCAGAGTCGAGTAGGAAGCGAATAGAGAGCCCAGGAGATCAGCTTTCATTTTCTCGGCGTAGGCCAGCGAACTATCAGATAGCTAGACAGCCTTTGCGCGAAACCAGAATTCACGGTTCTCAGACTGGAGGCGAACTAACTTCTCACTAATTTTGTGAATGTATTTAGACTTCGCTTTAGTAATAACACTTTTGAAGGGTTTTGAGATTTTTGTCAAAATTTAAGAGATTTTACAAACAATGCAATGGTGGCCTTTTTCTTGTCACCGTCGAACCATCGCAGTTCAGCGATCACCTGTTGACAAATATCAGTTTGATAAATCACAAAATTATGATTTCCAATAATGATATGTTATGTGTATAACATGAATTAAATTTTGTAATACTTAAAAACCAACTGTGATGAGAGTACGCGTCGTTAGGTGAATCTTTTTGGAAAGGAGACGGGCGTTCTAGTAACACCAGCACAGAATTAGACCATATGGCACGAATAAGATAAAATTGTAAAGAAACTGGTTGTAATAGAGTCCAATTAGGATTAAGATAGGCTTTGTTACTTTTATACTTGGTTATACCACATAACACCATAGTATGGCTGAGGGGAAAGTAGGCAACTAATTCTAATTACAATGCATCAGAAAAATCTAGGCTTTCGATGTGGGCTTTCGTGGATGGGGATGTCGGTCAAAATCTACCACTGAAGCTATGAAGATAATATAAAACTTGAAGTAACTAACCTTTTCCTTAGTGAAGCCGAGGTAGACAAGTTCTTCAACATCCGCCTCAGTAAATTTGTCTGTAGGCAATATTGTACAACTAGGGTCTCCTAAGCCTAGAAATAAAAGATTAGTTTAAAATTACATAAGAAACCGAACTATAATTTTAGATATGTATCTTCAAAAACATTTTAGTTTTTAATTATTTTTAACAAGGTTGTTTGTCGTCTTGGTATGGCTAATCAACTCGGATTCCATAATTTCTCGTGCGCAAACGAATGACTGACATTCTGACACTGTTCGGATACATTTGACCTTCGTTTTTGGGAGGTATTTATTTGCATCAAAAACATTCGCGATCCTGGACGAGTAAAACCCTCTTGCTCTGAGAAAAATGTTTATAAGGCCATTATAGCAGATATGATTTCGACCGGTTTTATAAAATACTTAAGTAACATGGAAATGGTTGCCTTTACCAAGTCTAATTAGTGTACAAAATCTATTAGTTTTTAGATGTATATAGAGAAATTGTTACAAAGAAATAGTATTTACCAACTCTTGGATTGTTCGGTACTGCGGTAGAGGTCGTTGCTGACCCACTTGGAGTACACCGATTCACTTCAGCCTCTATATAATTTAAATTTTATCATTAAACCTAATTTATAGCAACATGATACACTTATTGTAGCATTAAATTTATTGGCATTACATATATGACTACTCTACTCGAGATACTCGTTAAAACATATAACAAAATTAACATATAGAACTCCAATCATAAACCAAACAATATATGCGCTAATGAGATATCGTTCAAAGCTATAGAGGGACATAAGTTACCCAAATAAAAGAATTCTAAATTAATTATATTCTTAAACGCTCCAAAACCAAATACAGAATATAGCGTATTAGTGATCAAAATTTAGTCAATAAGCAGGAAAAAATAAAGTTTGCACATCGAACAATATGTACATTAAATACATAGAATTATATCTAGCAATCTTACTTTAGCGTACGCGTCATTAAGTGACTGTCTTTACTAGCAAAATACGAGGTATACTAATACGTTCTCTTATAAAGCAATGTTTAAAAAAAATAATAATAACATCAAGTAATAATTATAGATTGAACATACCCGTTAGAAATTTTAACACGAAATTTTCTTGATTTGCATAGTTATTTGAATCACACGAAATAGCATCATTTTCTTAATAAATAACGCGTAACCCAAAATACATTTTCATAATCTTATTTTATAATTACATTTAAAAGCATCTGTGCTTCGATATACGTATATAAATATAAAACCTTAAACTGGCGTATATATACGTTGTTAAATCTTAATCCCAACATCTGTCGAAATTGTATTATTAATCTGCAATTGACAGCAGAGTCTTCAGTACATCAATAAAAGTTCAAAATTATTTTACGATTTTTATTCTTACATTAGATTTCGTATGCGTAAAATGATTTGATCAGAAAAATAGTCATAAAAGTTATAAGGTTAAAATTATTAGTTAATACATCTGACATGTGTTTATTTCTTTTTGTCCCTCCCACCTTGTTTAGACTTTTCGAGTGCTTCTTTGATTTTACGTTCCTCGTAGTCGCGAGCTGATTGGTTGATTATTTCGTCTTCGGATACACCAGACAGCCGTGCACATTCGGGCAGTTCAGATTCGGGTAAGAAAGGTGTTTCAGTACCCGTCGTTCCAATTAATAGAACATTCCTTTTCAAATCAATGTTACACTGGAGAAAAAATAATTCAATTTATATGCAAATTTTATTGTTTACTAAACCACCGATTCACTAGCGTTATACTCGTACATTATTTATCCCATACTATCTTTTTCTCTTAAAGTTTTTATTTGCAAAACTAAAATCGCCTATAGTCGCCCCCATGGGCCCATTATGTCTGTATCAAAACAGATTCAACACTTTAGATGGGACAACATTAACTAACTCATTCATCTTTGCATTAAAATGTTAGAAGAGCAAGAAAAGAGGACTTATAATATTTATATTACTTTAACTAAAACTAAATTTACCTAGGTATATAACATGATTAACTCTGATCAATTCTTACAAGAATTATTAAAACCATAATTATCTATTCATGATTATTATAATAATAACAATACCTGATGTCTTTTAAGCATGTCAAGACCAAGAAGCATGTCCATCGGTTGTTCTTCAAGAACAGAGAATGATGTAGTAAGAAAGTCCTTTTCAATTCTCATCTGGACCATGTGGATACGCCCTATTATTCTCTGAACTCCAACACCTTTGGCAATTCCAGCCCATCTATCAAAATCATATTTATGATGAATGTCAAATTAAATTATAGTGTATCTAAAATTAAGTTGATCTAGCTCAAGTGATTCCTTTCATTACCATTTTACTTCAGAATGGAGCAATACATTCAATTAGCTAATGGGAACATCAATATTATAGTATTATAAAAACATAATTCGCAGCTATTAGCAATCAGAATATCACCTATTGATATAAATTTTAAAATTTGCAGTCTTCTTATTTTTATATTCGCATTTCAGTATAGCATTGCTATTTGTTTTCTCGAGTGCCAAATACTTATAAATACCGAAAAGAACACACAAGGTTAAAGAAAGGAAGCTATATTTAGGTGTAACAAGTATGTATATTATGTTGATATGTTTATTTTGAGAATTTGTTTTAAAATTTTACCTTGTATCTACAAGACGCATTATATTGCATCTTTCAGCACAAGCAGCCGACATGATGGTGGTCTGTGCACCAGAATCAATGAACGCTTTTACAGGAAACCTATAGACAAAAATATAATTCAAATAACAATTAAGTTATAGATGAAGTTAAACTGTATTCAAGCGGCTTGATAAAATGTATAAAATATTTATTTTAACATACCCATTGACATGGCAATTGATATATAACATAACAACAGTCCCAAAAGTTTCTGGATTATATTCCATAGCTGCCTCCATGTTTGCTTCTATATTCTTTTGTCTTATCTCCTCAGCAATCATCCTTTGAGCTTCTGTATCAAATGGATCTGAGTTCATCATCCTGGAAATGACATAATAGTGAATCTTGCTATTTACTGTCCATTAAAGCACATTTTAAAGACATACTAGCTAGGCTAATATTTAGATTTATTAAAAAATAACAAAATCAATATTTACTTCAATATCAAGATGATAAGACTATCTGCAGAATAATAAAATGTATTAATGTGGTATATAGGACCAATACTTTGATATAAACATGTTAAACTGTTTAATGATTAACTAACTATAATTCACAGCAGAAACTTTTAAGCCTTATGGATATATAAATATGTCTACCTAATTCTTTGTTGCTGGCGTTCTGTTCTAGCTGATATTTGTTCACGAAGAACCGAAGCAAATGTATCTATTAACAAAATAAAATATTACAAATTCTGAAAATTATTTATTCCCATTTTTATTATTAAAATATGTGACATACCAATGTTAGAACTCAAAAGGGCATCAGCTAACCGAGGGTTATTTTGTTTAAGCAATGCTAGCTGATCTGGATTTGCCAAAAACATCTCTCTTATAATGCGCGGATCTTCTTCAACTGGTGCAGCTCTTGTAGCCATCGATGGGCCTGCTGTTGGTGGAACTATGATGTTGCTGAAATCTAGGTTTGATAAACCTGATGGGAGTGCTGTTGAAATTCAAATTTTTATATCAAAAATTATCCAAAAATCATCAAATTTTTTGACAAAGTAAATGTCAATATTTTTCTTAATTTTATACTAATGTCTACATATTTTTTCTAGTATGCGTAGTAAATGACAGCACCTTAACACGCAAAGTCAATTAAGACAAAGGAACATGACAATGCAATATTAAATACGCGCAGTGAAATCGTATTAAATTTTTAATTACCTTGGTTAGCATCGCTGATATTGAGATTGGAGGCAGTCTGTACGAGGTGAATCAAAACAATGACATCGCCATCAGCTACACCGTGTTCTTTAAGAGTCTTCTTGTTGTCCAGTAAAGGTTTTCCATTAAAATTTAATATAATATCTTTAGCTGTAAATCCTGATTCTATTTCGCAGAATGTCCTAAAATTTTCTAGTTCTAGATCTTCAGACACATCCAGAATAAAAATATCGTCATTAAGAGTGGTCACTGTAATTTTCATTTTGATTATTTAAAGCGGTAAATCCGGGTGAACTGTTTACACTTACACAATGGCAGGTTTGTGATATTTATATTACGAGAATGACTGTCCAAAACATTATAGATTATGCGTAAATGCTAATCACATATGCGATATACTACGATGCTTATGGGAATTAAATTTTAATTTTGTAAAATAATTCAAACTCTTCAGTTCATTAAGTGACAAGGTAGCGAAGACCACAGGCAAAACGATTCGTAAATTACTTAATAATGATGGACGTGATGATGCGTCGAGTCGATGTTCGAATTTTTTTTTTTAGTTGTTACATGTACTTGGATACAAGTCTTTCAGCCAAAATAATGGATACATTCATAATAATTTTAATATATTTATCGATTAAATAAAATGTTTAGTATTCAGATATATTTGATTCTATGTTAACGGTAAATTTGAATCGAAGAAAAACATATCTAAAATTTAATAGCAGGTTTGGAAAATAATAGGATATTTACTTATGATATTGTTCTGCTGCTTCAATTTAATAATTGAGGTGTATCGATATTTGTATCAAAGAAGAAGAGACACCTGTATGATTTTTTTAATACATTTCTTATGAAAAACAGTTTTTAGATGGAAACTTAACGAAAGTAAGGCCAACAAATAAATTTCTTTTAATATTATCTAAAATTATTTATCCTAGCAACATTCACACATTTGTTTTCGCGATTGACATTTCATGCCAATTAGGAGATTGTTTTACTAGTCTGTGGGAGTGAGATCCCGAGAAAACGCGAGGAAATCTTTGTTATAAAATAATCTAAATTTTCTTTCTAGTTAAGGGAGTTAAATAAACCTATGTCTATTTATGTGATTGTTAGGAATTTAAATTATTATAAAACGAAATAGATAATACATTGCGTTGAAATTAAAAGCTTTTGATGCTGATTACACAAAATTGTTTATTTTACGATGTGAAATCGAAGACCTGACGTGCAATGATGGTGAGTGCTACATCTCGTATATATGATCTCTATTTAGTATTTATCTATTAATTAATATGTTTATGTAAAATAGATAGCTTATGTATTATTATTTTAAATGTGTTGGGTAATGGGTATCTGATAATGGTACTTATGTATTAAAAATATATTTAAAAATTTAATTGCATTTGCCTACCTTATAATAAAAGGATATAATTTTATAGTATGTGGCTTCTATTTTCGATTTTGAAATCAAATTATTGATAATTTTTTATTAATTTATGGAAACAAAGGATGTCTCCAATGAGGATTTTTAAATCTCATTATGTTTTTAAACTATGTTAACTGTCTTAAAATAAGGTTGAATTTGTATTTTGTCTTGAAGAGTACATATCAGAAGGTGGTTTTATTACTTAGTGTTTGCTTTTTGCAAACCACCATAATCCTGTGGTCATAATAAATATGGTTCTATTGAATGGTATACCCCATATGTGTGACTCCTATTTATGTATCATATAAAAATAATAAATATTTAAGGATCAAAGCTTTACAAAGATTTGTGCTATATAATTATATTCTGCTTATTGAAAAAGTATAATTATTATTATTGTTATGAAAGATGTATAATTATTATTATTATTTGCAGATATATTGCCATTTCCTGTGACTTAATTAGAAAGAATAAAGATGTCTTCAGTTGGGCAGCTAGTTCCTCCAGTTACAAGGGGGCCTCCAAACATCACCAACACATTTAGTGGCCCACATATAGAAGGATCTTATTGTACTTCCATTGATACTAATTATGACCCGATTATAAGCGTTATCTGTGCAATGTATATTGTTTTTGGAATTGTCTACTCTCTTTTTGGTATGTTAACTAATCATAATGTTAAAAAATTTATTCTGAACTATATATAATGTAATATGCATAAATTATGTTAAGTAATTCAATTATGTATACAATATTTCAGAACAATTAAAGTATGAACATTAATTTTTTTTAGGTTATCGTTG
The DNA here is from genome assembly GCA_025727935.1 of Hebomoia glaucippe. Taxonomy (NCBI): domain Eukaryota; kingdom Metazoa; phylum Arthropoda; class Insecta; order Lepidoptera; family Pieridae; genus Hebomoia; species Hebomoia glaucippe. The sequence goes on from JAOSYY010018861.1 coordinate 32,687, forward strand.
CTTTAAAGCCAGTATGTTTCTTACTGGTTTTACATTTGGGACTGCAGTGGTGTATCTCATATGTCTTCAGGAATATTTGATGCCACCTTATGGAAATGTTGGTAAGTTGTTACTTTTTGTTATTTGCTAATAAAATTCTGCATAAAATACTTGTTTTTGTATTATTTATTATAATTAAATAAAATAAATTGATTTAATTAAACACAAATGTGGTTTATTTAGGTGTAGCTCTGTGTGCTGGTCTTCTCTTTGGTCTAATTACAATGTTGATCCAGTATGTTGGACTATTTATGACGGGTTTTCATACGGGACTGTTGCTCGCTATCGCCAGTCTCGCTATATACGATCACTTTCTCGACAATAGACCTAATACGGTGAGTTGTACTTTTCATTATTTATTTGAATTAAATTAACCTATGTTATTGTTAATATTGATTTCCTGTTTAATAATATTTTCGTAAATTGAATTAAAATATTGTTAACGGATGATACCCGTGACCAATGCAGCTCGAAAAAGTAAAGTATTTAAAGTATTTAATAAAATTAAATTTGATAAAAGAGTATATTTTATCATTTACTGTTTTTAGGTAGGCTAGTATATCTAGTGGAATGTTGATTTATCATAGTTAAATATTTTAATTATTTATCATGTTCTTCATAAGTAAATTTGGAGTAGTTGTTAACAAATAATAATCGCGAAGAAACAGAACTTAAATAAATATTTTG
>JAOSYY010018861.1:33512-74779 GCA_025727935.1 Hebomoia glaucippe
TGTTCTTCATAAGTAAATTTGGAGTAGTTGTTAACAAATAATAATCGCGAAGAAACAGAACTTAAATAAATATTTTGTTTTGTCTGTTGTCTGAAAAACTTCTAAAAAATTGACTCATATGTACGAGCATAACAGTGGTTATTCAATATAATGATGTCAGTATTAACGTGTAATATCATATATCCAAACTTAACAGTTTACATATAAAATTCAAAAACCAATGCCAGCAATAATAATTGACGAAGACATCTTCCTAAGAAAATGACTAATATAAATTATGCACCTTGCTTCATCGTATATTTTTATGAAATTGATGACTCAAGTGTTTGCAAATATCTTAGTAACATTACTTCATCGAAAATCTGTTTCATTTTTGAATTTTGTAATCGAAGATCACTTTCATTGGTAGTTCGTGTGACATTGAATAGTATGTATTTGGTATGAGTATCAAGCGTGCGTAGGCGTGAACTGGGGCTAATTAATTATTTACAAATGAATCATTAATATATCCTAAAAGATGTAAGTAAACTTTTATGGTTGCTTTTTTAGTTCTACGAAAAGCAGCTAATTAAAAAAAGCAAATATATTTTACTATAGGTCGGGTCGTTCTGGGAAAAACACTTATTGTACAAGTATACTACTCCGAATAAAGTGCTATTCTGCAACAAAATTAAAAATTTCCGTAGTTTGTTATTATATTACGTGGTCTCGTCCAATATATATTTTAGGTGCAGTTTGTTTCCGGATCTCGATAGCCTATTTGTCACGATGATCACTTGACAAATATGTTATAAACTGTAGTCGCGTGGTTAGTAATCAAATACGACATAAGGCGCGGTTAAACCTTTATTTTTCATGAAGTAAGAGATTATTGATTTGGAGTCTAGCATGTCAATAATTATCTGTATAAATTAAACTGTGAATTAACAGTTTTTTAATGCACATGAAAGTGTACGGTACTTAAAGTAGAAACTCAACTTAAAAAAATCCTTGTTTATTCTGGCTAATCTCTGAAACGACTTGACCGATGTTGACCTCACTTTGACACCTAATTTTTTATATAAGTAGTACTTTCGGCTAATTTTATGTTATCATCATTTATTATCTAAATAAATTTAATATTTATATTATAACAAAATTAACACGAGTGAAACTGCTGTGGCCCGCTGGTATGAAATGAAATGAAAGTATCATATTGTAGTCTATCGACATCAACACTCAAGACAACAGAAAAGTGAATTTATATGGTAATCGCTTGCAACAGCTAACTATCACGATAGCACAGTTTTGTGTTATCTCTATGAATGATATACGAGTATATGAGTATATATTTTATATTTAAACGAATCAAGTCACACAAATGTCAGTTATATATTTGGCATGATGGATTCATATTAATACATGTTACATACATTTCGGAACCAGTCAAATTATCATCGTCATCTTTAAGAAAGTTACTAAAAATTATTGGCTTTTATGAATTGAATGTGTAACATTTAATTTTGATGCAGTTTTATTCTTAACTTCTGGCGTAATATATGTGCGTTAAATAAGTTTAACGCGCCCGTTTTTTGTGGTATTGTTAGTCCTGAACAATAGGCCAAATTTGGATCGTTTTTAGGGGGGGAAGACTTAAAACCTTTAATATTATTTCTCATTGTTCTATATTATAAGTACACTTAGTGCGAGATAAGAATGTTATAATCAATTGCTGTTATTTATATAGTCATTGTCTGATATCTAAGTGAATTATAAAAGACAAGATTATTGTTCGCTCTTGTAAACAACATCTATCCTTATGTTCCATGATACCGTATCCTGGTAACTGGATAATGATCGTTACAGTGATTGAATGCCAGCAATCGAACTATAACTATAGAACAACGTGCTCAATTACGACGCATGTGGCGTTGCAAATAAAATGATTACCTACATAATATAACAACTAGTTATAAGTCTGATCTATAGAAATTAATACAGTGAAGGCATGTTTTCACATTTTTTATTATTATTATAGCTCTAAACGATTCTTTATTACCTGAAGGACATTTCTAATTAACGTCGCCCAATATTCTACGGGAATTTAATTCGTAATCCATTAAAATCACATACCTACCATAAAACTAATGCGTTCGTAAAACCAGTTTGTTAGTGATGTAAAGTTTTGTCTTAAAGTATAAAGCGGAGTGCCTAGATGCCAAAAAATTTAAAACAATTAGAGATGGCTAACTTGTTATTATTAAATAAATATTTTTTCTATAATGTATAGAGAACCCTCAGACATTTCCTGATATCACTTTTTTACATTTTACTGAATTTACTGAGCCAATGTTCCGTAAGTGAATAATTTTATATATAAATAATAAATAAATTTCTATGTATGGTTTGTAATGCATTAATGATGAAGTTGCAGCATTTAATGTACCTACTAAACTTCCAAATATGTAAAAGTAAAGGGGAAAGTGCCAAGTGAAAGTCGTAGAGGCGTGTTTAGTTATCAATTATTTATTACAGCGTACAGTCGATATCGTTTATAAATATCATTAATGGATTCCAGCTGGGCGTCAGTAAATTATAAAAATATTTCTGTATTATTAGTAAAACATGGTTTATAACACTGCTTCAATTCAGTACATGACCAAATGTATCGTTATTTTTATATATTATGATTCAATGACAATTAGTCTAGACTATGAGATAATAGGTATACTATGTAAAACTTACAGTCCTATCTTTAAATTAGCATACTTGATTTGACTTTATATATAACAATGTTTTGTTTGAACTGTGTCACTAGTCAATAAATCATTGAAAAATTGAATTTAGCTACTCGGTTCTGACTATGTTTACTGGAACCTGTATTCTCTGTATCCAATTATCCATCTCCATGGCCCTTTTTATACCATTGAAAGGCAAATGAGTTCAGTTCATCGGGTGGTAAGGGATTACTGTCGCCCCCTCCAAGACCAGAAGACCTAGGAGATGCGACCCAGCTCTTGTATAATATAGTACTAATATTTCTACGTTCGAAACCTGGGAAAATACTTGCTTGCGCTTTAAGATGTTCAGTGAAATATAGAAATGTATTTGTACCATTAGCGAATTTTTTTTTAGGTTTCAGTGTTGAAACATTACTATAATTCAGCAAACTTTATCAAATGTATAATATTTAAATATTGTATTTTCAAGACTATGTCGAAGCGAAATTATATTATACTCGTATTAAACCTATAAAATTGCATAGCTTCAATGCGATTGCAAATGTTTATACAGAAGTATTTGTTTGAAGAATAAAAGCTATGCGTTTCAGTTATTATTTATAGAGCTCGTATATCATGGTTTGCAAAAGACTCATATCAAAATCTGTTAACCTATGACACTGCCATGTATTTATTATCTGTGCGTATCAAACATGCCGATCACATATAACTATCAATCATCACAATCATCGTACGCGTGTGAAATCAGAATAGAATAATTGGTTCTGTCAAATCATACAAGTGTGGACTCGGTTTATTGGAATATGTTTGTCAATAAAATCGTTCAACTTGATAGCACTAAACTCTTTAAACAAGCTAGGCTAATAAATATGTTTTGTTTCAGTATTGGCTATGCGTCGTTGTTTTGCTCTTATCGGGAATAATTTTTGCTGTTTTCAACTTATATTGGAAGAAAGGTGAGTTATTGGTGTTTATTGAGAAAATTATGAGACATTGTCTTATGCTGAGTCATCAGCTATCTTTTGCTGCAGTAACATTAAATGATACGTGACTCAAAAATGATTTGTCGATATTCTACATTATCTGAATATTATATCTTAGTTATTAAAATTTATACATGATAAATAAGAGGTAAATTGCAAATAACGTAATTTTAATAAAAAACTTGTCCTATATTTATAACCGACTTCAAATAATGGAGGAGGTCCTCAATTCGACTGTATTTTTTTGTTTCTTACCTCAGAACTTAGGATTGGGTGAACCGATTTTGTTGGTTCATTTTTATTTGACAGCTTTTGCTTCCCGTGTGTTCCCATTTTGGTCCAGTGCCGACAATAGTATCCACAACAAAACCATATAAGTCTTAAATTTACATTATGTGTGCTACAAATGGGCGAATAACTCAATGTCACGCCAACAAATTTCGATGATTCTTTTTTTTTATTGTAAAGGATGTACTTTAAGGGTAGTTTGAGGAAAGTTTGGTTAGGTACTGCTTATCATTACAAAGTAACGGAACTCATCAATTCTTAGGATCAAATTAACGATACTGGGCCGAATTGTTTATAGGCTATCAGGATATTTGATGGACGATCCTCCGTCTCATTCAATAGACCATCGTTGATCAAGCTGAGACGGCGACTATGTTTTTCAGTATTTTACCTGTTTTAAACGTTTTTCATGTCATTATTACCATCTCAAACACGGGAAAATATCAGTAGAAAAACCAAATTAATAAAACAATGTTCTTTACCATCATTATAGCAGAGAATTGGGATGCAATATTATATTAATTTCAGTTGTAACAATATTCGGAACAAGCGTGTACGGCGGAGCTGTTATTGCCACATCACTGGATTATTTTATCGAACGAATGGTGATGCTCAAATGGGTCAGTACCTATTAATTTAAAACGTAGACACACTTGTAGTCTCAAAACTATAACTGGATGAACTGTTTTTCTCATTAACGCTTCACCATTTTTATGAATGTCTCAAACGCATTTGTGATAAATTTTCTAAACTGTAAAAAATGACACATTAGGCAGATAAACTGGCATAGAACTAAAAGAAGAATAAAAAGGCAGAAAAACTGACACATTATCCGAGGCAAAAATAGTAATGTCTTCGATTTCTATCAAGGTCTAATATGCCTTAACCACCCATCTAAAAATTATGATTTCATATCCACCTAACATCAAAGGATATATTAAGTTTTTTGAAGCATACGATTTCAGAAAGATATTGGAAAATACGTTAAGACAGGTGCACTACCTTAGATAACACTTCAACCTTTCTCAGTAAACCTCGGTACAACTACATCCGACAGCGTTGCCACCTCTATAGGTTAGCTTTAATGGATTTGACCTTTCTACTTTGTTAAATATAAATAATTTCCTCAGTACTATGTAATAAATATCTATAACTTCGTTAAAAAATTAATTTCAGTTATGGGAACGTGCGAAACTGGAGCCTGTAGTGGCTCCACCGTGTACCATATCTTGGTTGACTTTGGCAGCTTGGCCCACGGTGGCCATCGTGGGTTTGACTGCGCAGTGCGCTTTAACCGGCACCGGAATTTACCACGAGCAGAGTAAGTAAACATTACTACGACGTTAGACATATTTGACCCGTAACTATGGGCGGAGCTTCTCTGTATGCCGGTATTTTAATTTGCCTGTTCGATATCTCAAATGTACTGCTTTCAGTAGAGTAGTTTAGAAAACGTAGTCATTTGTACAGTAAATTCTGTAATCAGATAAAGACACCTTTATCTGAGAGAAATCATGTAATTTGGTCTTTATATATAGAAATATCAGTTCTACGAATAAAATATCATAGGTTAATTTGCGTTGTATCGTAATATTATGAAAAACGTTACATTTACTTATGTATCATTCAAATTAAAGTTGCAACGTGTATATGTGTGTGTGTATACGTATATTGAACTATTATATTGTCTTAGAAAATATAAGGCTTGAGGATTTATTTCTTAAGAGTTAAGAATTTTTATTGAAATAATTTAATTTAAATGAATACTCGTAAATACAGTAGCAAAAAATCTACATTCTGAGTAAGCGTGGTCATACGCGGCCTTGCCATACCGCAGTTGTCTGACTTGTATTTCATGAAATCAGTTTTATAAAGTAAATATTGCATCAGAAACATAGTTTTATTTTTTATTGAAATTCGTTATCTTTCTTATAAGATAATTTTAATTTGAATGTTATTACTTTTTGTATATTCTAGAACTGTACTTATTTTAAAATCACTGCTACTATATAAACATTATTTTATTATTCACAAATACACCAAACATTTAGGCAAACACTGTATTAGCTGCCTGCCCCAACTTTGTTTGTCTAAAACATTTATAATTATATATTAAGGGCCATTATGTATGATAAAATTTTTCCTGTTTCTCCAGTTGCCCACATAATAGCATTAATGGTTTCAATAGCTAATCCTCGCAATTGGTATCAACATGGTTTTTTTAATTTTCAAAAAACAGTTTTGTTTTCACAATACGTATAACGGAATTGTAATTGATCGTGGTATTTAAAACGATTTTTACTTTAATATTCTGGTTTTATAAAATAAAAAAACAAAACAAGCAAAATTGCTCGAGTCGTTATTAAGTGGTATTGCGTCATAAATGTGCCAATTGATGCAGATTGAAGTTAATAAAAGTGAACGTTTATATATTAAACTAACTGACCAGCTAGATAGTTTATTGAGGGAAGGGGAAGGAGGGTAAAAACCTATATGTATACATTCTATTCTCATATCTACCTAACGTACAATTACAAATTATTAAAACCGGATAAATCGGAGTAATGTGGCCACAAAAGCCATGACGTGAGATTTTGTATATTTGGTAAATTAAAATTACAGAAGAGAATTTTATTTATATGATTTTTTTATTATTATCAGGCATAAGCGCTCAAAAGCGTCGCCTTAAAGCGCAACCTTCGCGGCCTGTGACCCGTGAGCAACGAGCGGAGATGAAACAACGCAAATACCGTTATCTGTATCAAGTGCGAACGGCGCATGGTGACGTCATCTCTCAGGTAAGATTGGCCATGTCTGTTATGGGCCTTTATTAAAAATATACAGGCAGTACTTATGCTTAAATTAAGTGCCCCTAATGTCTTATTTCCGAATATATTAATATATAATCACAATATTCATTTATAAACAAAATATTTATAAAAGTGGAGAAACATGATCTGTTGTTAATAACTTTTTAATAAAATAAATGAGATATTTATATCCAATGAATAATTCTATTAGATTAACGCGTATGCCACTAGTTTAAGGAGTATATTAAGATAATGAGAACAGATAATGATAGGGAATATTTATTTTTCAGTCTTACGTCCAAGCTTTGCAAAAAAAGGCGCAGTGTGGCAACTGGACTGGCAGCGGTGGTGGTGAATGCAGCACTCTTCAAAGCGACTCTACCCATCTTACTGTTCTGGCAGGGTCCGAGCAAGCTCCGCCTACAGATTCCGACGATGATCTCGAGCAAATCCGAGCGGCGCACTAAATTTGGTAAACATCTGTTGCTCGTTACATACGATGGCATCATTTCATCAATACTAATATCTCAATAAGTCACGTAGAATCGTAGAGATAATTAGTGGATTAGACTATTTTCCTTTTTGAATGCTACTTCAATATAGGCATAGTATAATAGTTAATCTAGTCCAAGAAATAATAAAAATATTTCTGATATAAAATATCTAGTGAATAAACATTATCTATGTGTCGAGTTTCATCCGGCTTTATTAATATATTTTTTCACATTTATAATATTATGTATAGATAGATAGGCGTATATGTATGCATATTAATATATTTATTTATTTCAGGTTACGCACAGACGAACTTCAGGGGATTTATTTTTCTTATTATAATATCCAGTATTATCTAAATAGAATTTCAACTGTATGTATTTATATATTTGTAGTTGTTATTAATCGCGTATTCTTCGATATGAATTTATAATTGTAAGTGATGTGATAAAAGATCGCGTTTAAGTGCTAGGTGGAGGCAGATCGCTAGAAATATGGATAATTAATTAGATGTTTAACATTTGCAGTCACCTTAAACCTGAATATTACTTTTTTATACGTAATATTTTTTAATTCTATCGATATTTAAATTAGATGGCTTACAGTTATTGTAGAAAAGTCAAGCTAATTTAATAAACCTTCTCATTTATGAACTTAACTTTCTGCTGTCATACATATGGTAGTCATGAAAATATTGTATGACATCTAAAATAAATACGTTCATTTAAAAATCGAATTATTGTGGAAATTAATTCACTGCCGGTAATTATAACTCTCTTCCATAATATAAGTACAATGTAACAAGATTTTGTACAATATATGTTAAAATGTTTCGGTAGATAACAAAAAAGTAAGTTCTCCTTTATATTCTTGCCTTTACGAATTGCTTCATTAATCTATATATAATATTCTACATTATATTATTAATACATTCCGATTTATTTTTGCAAACCTTTTACCAGATTTTATGTTTTATTGAGAAAATTTGTAGCTAATTATGCACATGGTGTTGGTACATTAACTTTGAAGTTATTAAACAAATACTTGATACAAATTTAGAAAACGAAATATGTTGTGAGTGTTCATCCGGATGGAGTTTAGTTAAAGTTTAATATCTCCAAGTTTTAAAATTAATAAGGACGGAGTCTGATTTAGCAGTTCGATTATTTTATTAATATTAGTTCAACAACCAAATTCTAGCCTATTTTATCAATACATTTAAGTATGTTAACATAATTCATTTATATTTTTAAAATATTTTGAGAAATGGCAGCACAATAAGATTGTGATGAAAGTGGACCTTATAAAGGGTGTAGTGTAGGATTTCGACTCTATAACAATAATTGAAATTACGTAAACGTAGCTTAAGTGACAAGTAAGCATCTGTTTGATCTTGCCAATTTAGTTGATCTGCTTTAAAAAATTATTTTCAACAATGCAAAGCATGAATGTTATTTATTTCTACTGTATCCACTTATAATTATATAATGTTGCTTACATACAGCTCAAATATTTTGAGATAGTTGCTCATATTGTTTTGAGAACTTTCAGTTCGCCGTGTGATATAATTATTTTTCGCCAAAGTTTATTTTAGTTGGTATTGCGCTAAGAGCACAACTGTTTTAATTTATAACATTAATATTATCAATATAATAATAAATATTTTCGCTTATTACGCTTGAAATATAAAACGCTTCTTGGATTCCTTTACTAAAAATATTAGTTATATATTTATTGGAGTATCAATTAAATGTATATATGTATTGGATAAAATTGTGTCATTTGATGCAATTATAATAATACTACTATGTAGAATATACTGGTATGATACAGATGAAATTTGCGTATAAATAGAAGGTACATATATTCTGGAATATGTTGTATATCATAAAATATTGTGTTAGTGTCATAAGTTTAGGTTAAGATATATATAACTCATAATTTCTTTTCCATACCATTCCATATATTCGCTCAATTTCTAGTCTAATACGCTGATTTATATTTTGATAAGTTAAGTGCAACTATTATACTGATTCTACGTCCATTTTACATCTGTAATTCAGATATATTGTAATTTTTTTCTTTAAAAATGTTAGATTTTCAATTAAGATACTATAATTGTTTTGTTAATACTTTATATGTTCCTCTTCTTTGAGACTTGAAGAATTTATTTTCGCATTTATTTTTGGTGTGCTTAGAATTAGTTGCAATTTAAGTATATATATATATTATTATATTATACTTATTTTGTGTAAAGTGTGATAAAATTTTTATGATTTGTATTTTTTCTTGAATTGAAGTATCTTAATCAATTTATACCCTTTATTTAGTGGAAACTTATTGTATTATATCCTATTCGGTGCTTTCTTTTATTTCATTTCTCCTTATTCTTTCTTCTGATGAATTTGCGATTTTATTGGGAGTATTATGTACTGATAAAAAGGGGTCTAAACTGATTGAGCTTTAATAATCAGACCAAATATGTTGAGATATGTTTTATTTAGGATAATAGCTCTCACATTCGCAGAAAATAGACATTATAAATATTATTTTTGGGCACACCTTATCTTTATATTTTCGTTACATTTGTTTTAATTATTTGTATATTTGAGAATTTAATTTAATTTTATCTGATTTTTGTTTTATTCAATAATCAATCCCTTTTACCCTGCACCATGTATATTAGTATCATAGACTCGTCATTATTAAGCCGAAACTATATCTATTCACGTCGTCCATGTATAATGCTTGATAAAGTATTTTATGAGAATTTTATTGGAGGGTCTTTAATGATCTTTGCGTACTTTAAGGGTTAGTTTGCCCCAAATCTATAACAATCACTCTAAGGTAATACATTAATGAGGAGGAGTTGTTTGTAATTATTACGTCCAACAATGACTTAGGGAGTCTCTTACTCCAAATAAAATTGACAATGAGAGTTCATTGGAAGCGTCATTTAAATAAGAAATTCACTGGGATGCCGCAATAAATATTCTTGGAAATTTAGCTCCGCAGTGGGGAATAATATGAAGTTGACCTTTAAAAAACCTATTAGTTACGTACCAAATATTAGGGTGGAGCCAAACTTTTCCGTGTTTAAATATATAATTTTAACAAGTTAGAAATAATAATTCTTATCATTTATCCATACGCTATGATATCAACTAATTTGATTATTCTGATTTGTTAGTGACAAGTGCGTGGCCAGGGAAACCATTCTTCGCTTTTCAAAGGAAAAATCAGCATAAAAATTAGTTAATTTGAAATAGATTCTAGATATAAGAATATACTCACTGCCAAAACAAAATAAAATGTTATAAAGAATCCGTGGTAGACTTACACAATTTTTTAGGTATTTATTTTTTATTATGATGTTATAATGTTAAATTTTTCATCACCGCTGATTGGCACGTTGTAAGTTGGTTAGCTGATTGAAAAGAATTTGTTAGCAAATAGGCTTATATTGAGTGAAGTTAACACTGCTGTCGGATTTGGTGTCCCTAAAATATAGTGCGACAAATGCTTATGTATTATGTGTGACAAATTGGGTCGATACGGCCCTATAGAAATGAAAAATTATATATAAATGTATATTTATTATTTAATGGCATTCACCAGTGCACAGTGATTTAATTCACTTTGAATGAAGATGAGGCATTCAATTGCTTCATCATGTCTCTTGTATAATATGTAGTATATATTTCCATTGTGTAAAGTATTGCGTTTTTTGTAGAGCATGTGTATTCTAATACTTATAATATTTTTTTACGTACGCGCATGATGGTACATTAGTTTAGTGTATAGCCATTTGGAAATTAATGCTTTGGACATCAAATTCAAAAAGTTTTCATTTCAATATACAGACGTGCGTTTGATTATGTAATTCTGATCCAGTTTAGAGATAATTCAATGTAGAGTTTATAAAAGTAGTCACAGCGAAGTTTTTAGATATAATGCATATTTTTATATATACGATACGAGTTTACATGTAGGTTTGTATTTCCTAGACATTGTGCAATTATTGCAGTCGGTGAGCCGTTATTGATGGAATGATTAAAGTATGTAACATGTTTCCACATTATAGGGAAACTTTGATATCTGGCAAGCGATGCCTTGTATTAAATGATAAACTAGTATATTGGAAAGTTGAAGGTAATTAACATTCACTATATTTTATTTGTTATAAGTTTTACAATTAAACTTAATCAGTGGTTTGTAGACAGTCACTGTTATCATTAGTGTCTAAGAAATAATTTGCGATATTCAGTATATTATAAATGAAGCGAAAATAAGTATGTTTATAAGGTATGTAATGTAAATCCGATGGCATTGTGTTATTTTTTTATACAAAAAGGCAATGTCACAAGACATGAAGATTGTTCAGTGATGTTGTTTTTTGTAATGTTTTTTTACATTAACACACCCCTACAAGAAATATTTTGAAAAAATTTCTACACTGTCACATTTTTTGGATGGCGCATTTATTATTTTCTTCAGGGTTCTTATATGAATGTGTCATTAACAACGTGACGTCGTTATAAAAAATGTATGTTATGACTTGTATGTTAAAATTAATTAACCAGTTGATCCAGATATTATTCGTGGTACTGAATGATATGTTTATATCTTTGTATATTTTGCTCGAATTCTATACTTTTTAATGTATGTATAACCATGAATTTGTAGTGAGTGAACAATTCATTTACTGTATATCCTTATATGATAAAATTAGTAATTATGTATTCGTTATATCAATAACGTATGTAGTATGTATGTATTTGACTATAATTTATATCTTATTTTACTTATTATATTCTTCCTCTTTTGTATGATATGTTTTAGTATGGAAAAATATAATAAGTATAAAACATGTACGCGTAGAGTTAAGATTAGTTTTGATGATGAGACCAATGTAGTCTGATATTTTTGTCCGTTGTCGGCTTGATGTCGATATTATATCGGCGGGAATTATAAAGGATTGTATTTTATGGGTATAATTATTGTCATAGTATATATATATAGTAATGGTTTACAAAACAGGCAATAGTTCACAAACATGTATGGAGGGTTGTCTGTTATTTGGTTATAATTAGCCGGTCACATACGATGTACGATTTGTAACAAAAACTGATACTTTCGTTACAAATTGTTTCTTAAACACGACGGCATACAGCTTAGGAAAGTTCGACGTATTGGCGTATCACCAAACCGGGTGTCAAAGCGAGAAGATACTTAAAAAAGTATTTTTCACCTCTAATGAAAATTGTGAAGTTGTATGTCGTAATCTAAAACGGCCAATGTTATAACAACAACGAAATTTAAAGACTGTTGGCCATTTCAAACGTAGATGGCCTTCAATAATCTTAAACTTTATTGCAGAAAAATAGAGAATTGTGTCAAAGTATTTCACATCCTTTTAGCATCGATGACTGTTAATTGAATAACTAATATACAGTTAGATTTACATTGCAAGTACGTACCTTGATGAATATAACTACTAGATACGGTTCGTGACTGTTTTCGCAACTGCTATTAAAAATAACTCTTAATTTATTCAAACATATCGATTCGTTGCATAAAAAAATACCATAATAGGCAGTTAAGTTCTATTTTTGATTGCGGCCCTTAAAGTGAATTTTATTAAAAATTTTCCAAAATTAATATCTTTAATTGCAAGTAAAATGCGATACCGGCAATATTAAACAAATAAAAATGTATAACGTTAAAGAAACGCGAACTTTATCACAAGACAGCTTATTATTTTTATATTCCAACTCATTCGATTCACCGAACATTAGTTTAAAAACGAAAGGTGCAATTTTGTTTTGGTTTTTAATTATCGAGCCTATTTACGCTCCACTTAAAATATGAATTTAAAATTAAATTTATTAATTATTATTATTTATCAATTTGCAAGACAGACATGTTTAGGATATATGTATGTGAATTAGTCTTACCAAATATGTAATGATAATTTACTTGTGCAAATGGATCCACAATATGTATAAGTTACATGATTTTTATCCTGTTAAATACAAAGTTAATCTATAATAATCGAACAGGCGGTGTAAGATATCTGAAAGTTTTAATTTACAATAGTCTCTTCACAGAAATACACAAGAAAATTATTTAAGTTTCCTCTTAATTAGATCTTTGGGCTTTTAATAGCTCATTCTTGCCAACACTAATGTATTAAACTATGTTTTACTGAACGATGTATTATCATCATATTGTGTTTTAATACTACCTTTCCTATACCATACCTTTGTATATTTTAACTTTAACCAATGACAGTTAAGTAATTACTTCATATCATCTAATCTTGCTTTGTAAGGTACCTTATTACTACTTATTTTTGCAATGATCATTTTAGATTCAGAATTTGGTCGTATGTAGGCGTAGAGAGAGAGAGGAGTGTAGTCCGATTGCTGGGCGAATCAATACTAATATAATTATGAAGAGTGTATTCGTAGTTTGATTCCAATTAAAATTTATTTCAATATTGAATAATCCATTTATTGGGGAAGCCTATATTAACACCACCAGTTGTGACTTACATAAGTGAAAAATGGGTAAAATAAATTCCTTTTCAAGGCATTTATTGTATCCGCTGTGTAAATAGTTGACGTAACATAAAAATCATGTAAACGTAATTATTATTTTTAAAACGATCCAAAAAATAGCACTGCAGTCTATCAAAATGGTTATCAGATTTGTACATTGTTACACAGACGAAGTTACGTGGGCCAACTATTCGTGATAAAAGGTGTGAGGACCGAGATGTCGGATGATAAACTGACTATAAATACGTGTCATGTATATTCCAGCTAGTGTGATTTTAGAGGAGGATGATGATGACGACAAGGGGACATAAAAAATAATAAACAACATAGTTTTTTTATGACTTTATTTAAAAATAAACGACATAGTTTGTTCATACCTTTATTTAAAAATCGTAAACGGCATAGAATGTTCATATCGTTATTACATAGAATACTTTGGTTTTATTTAAAGATTATATTAAGATCTAAATTTTAATGTTTAATTTACATACTTAATATTGACTACTTATAATTAAAATAGCAATCAAATGATTGTTGCTATATGTGTATATAATGTAAATGTAAGTAATACATATTGTAATTACTTTCAGATTTAATAATTACATATTATTGTTATTGAAAATTAATACAAATCGATCAGACACTGCCTTGATAAACCTTCAAAACAATATCAAGAAAACTTAAAAGAGCATTTACTATTTTAAAGAAGAAATTATCACGTTGTGCAGTCAAATTATTTTACAAATATTTTATATATTTACAAGTAATAGAACAAAAACTACAATAAATTAGTAAAAAAACAACTGGTTCTTTAATACAAGTTCATATATAATATTAAAAACTATTTCAAATCCTTTTTACTATTAAATGCAACACCAAATGGATTCGCACGAACGTAGGGTATATATTAAGCGTCCGAAGCAGCAATTATTTTACACGTATTATTTTTCTGTAATCGATTTTTGATTTTTAACATACGAACCATTCTTACTAGTTACTATGGCAACATTGTAGACGTATCAAAAATGCATATTTTGAGAGTTTACAAAGTTGCTATGGTGATTTTCTACGGGTATTAGTTGAATTTGGAATCAATCCAAATACATTAATGACGATACAATTACGATTTCTGATCAAATTATTCGTACTTTATATACACGACGTTATTTCTTCAACGTATGACGAAGGGAAAATTCCAAAAGCCCCGTTTAGGTCTCCACTCCACCACACACTGTCTTGTTTCTCGTATATGTTTATAATATCACCTGCGAGTACCAAAACTTTATTACGTCATCATAATATTTTGGATATATTGTCGTTCAACTGTAAGTAATCTCATCAACAAGTACTTTTAGTTACAAGCAATCACTTGGTTAAACAGGTTACCTGCGCTATGGCGATCGCGGCAGCAGGCCCACTCGCCATAAAGATTTATATAACATAACATTATGTTTCCCTACTCTTTCTCAGTCATGTATAAGACAACGTCGTCATACTAACGTGAATGTTATTAAAATGAAAGAAATATATTAAATATGCACACTAAATGGGTTTTCAAGATGTGGTATCTCTTTCGACCGTAAAGGTACATACAAATATTACAAAATATACATCTGTTTCCATTCGCATTGCATCTATTGTAACTATGAATTCGATTCATTAAAATTTGATGGTTTGGAGAAGATTAACAAAGAGGAATTAAATTCTCATAAGGTTTTTGGAATTATTTTTCACGTATTTTCTGCATTTATCACATAGCATGTCTACTTAAATTCAAATTAATATGTAAGGAATTTAAGTATGGAATTCTTGACAGATGCCGAATGGGACAAATAAATTTAGAATAGTTTGAAAAGATGTTATGGAGAAAATTGCCGAACATTCTAATGTACAAAACAAAAATACACGTTAAAATTTTGTGTATATAGTAGCAAAAATATATATTACCTGGTGCCAATGTTAGTTCATCGTTTAATCTTGCTTCATACGTGTAAAGGGCTCTACATTTTCCAATGTACTTCTGGGACGTTTCATCATTGCCGTCATTTTTATCTAAGCAGTTTAAATCTGTAGAACAATCGCTCTGAGACGAAAATTCATCTGAAACACAAAATTTAATGAATGTAGTTTGATTGTAATCTGTCTAATGATTATAATTTTGACAGCTCACAGTAGGGATGGGGAGGCTGTATAATCATTAAGGAATCGATTCGATTATCGGTTTATTATTTCATAGAATTTGGAATTGACAGTTGCAAATTATATTAAGCAAATAATCATTTTTTATTGAATAATAAATATTCTAGCTTCTGGTCTTAATATACTAAGTACTTTCTAAAATTAGCATGTCTGTACAGACATACAAAAAAGGTAATGAAACAATTATTATGATCTATGATTTTTTTTTCTAATCGCCCAAAACCGTTTTTGCATAAATTCATTTAAAGACATGAAGTTGCTACTAATTTAGTATATGTTTATTTAGACTATTATAGCCCCTCTTATAACAACGATTTCGACTCACGCATATTTTTATAAGGTCGATTAACTATTTAAAAGTTCTCTGAGCTGAATTCGTTATTGTGATAGAGAGTTATTTCATCCATGTTACAATATCTTAACAAATTAAAGCTTATACGTTATTCTGATGTGTAAGCTATATAATTGTAAAAACTTCATCAAAATCCGTTCAGCACTCGGAGTTCTTGCATGAAAGAGTAAGCATACATTCGTATAAAGGTTCGCGTTTACAATATTAGTAGGACTAATCGTGCTCATCGAAAATCATTTTAGGTATTATTCATTACTAGAACTGTCACCTTAGTGCGTAGGGAAAAAAATTTGGGAAAACCCTTGCATATATAATAATTAAAGACCGAATCCATCAATCGTCTACTAAAAAAAGTAATTCTTTGTCGAATCGTCTCCAAATTTTATAAAAAAATTATAATATAAAGTTAATATATAAATGATAATGTTATAGATAAATATTATTTTATACGCTTTTCCCAAGATATTGCAATGTCATTCATATGAACTTAATAAAAACCGTAGAATCAAAAATAAAGATCGGAAATGTTTACAAGGCACTAACTATTACAGCGACAGAACATGTATTGATTATAAAATGGCTAACTGTTGCAAGGTTGGCTCACTGTAGTGTATCAATAATCTCGAAAAAAAAATGTATTCTTCTTATTTTCTATATTTATTTTTCTTCCATAATTACAACTGATTCTAAGTTTATTTGAAGTTCTAAATGAATAAAAAAATTCAATTAGTATGTTACCTAACTTTATGTTATAATACAAATGCAACCTGAATTGCTAAACCAATCTTGATGATTTCTGTACTGATAGGTAACTTATGAGATAGGACAATGGAATGGAATGTTCAAGGAATATAATTAGATGAAGAATAAAAAAATTATCACAATGTCATAATGCTGGATATAGGGCGAGTAAAACCGCGGGACACTCTCACGATATATAGAAACCTTTTAAAACTAATTAATTGTATCAAGGACTTTGTTATATACACTTAAGAAATATTATGAAATAACTCAATCGGTGACGATTACAAACCCTACTCAACTCGTTCTTATTGGATTAATTATATAAATTCAGTCCGAATACTCGAAATAAAAAACATCGGTCGCAGAAGGTTACTAAAATAACGATACGTGTAGGACTAAGTTTGGCAACCCGTTTCCTAAATGTTCTGGTCTAGGAAGTATTCATGGGCGACAGGAAACGAAAGTAAGACTTACCAAAATCGCTATCGTGTTGGTTGGACAGTCCATCTCCTGCACCACGTTCGCTCCAGTCTAATGGGCTGTCAGGCGGCGGTGGGGCTTCAGGCGTAGGTGGCGGCTTGGCAGTCGGCGACGGCAGATCGGAGCATATAGGTGTAGCAGGAGCACTTTTATGTTCTGTGTTCTTTCTGAATGATAAGTGCTCTATACGCAACTTACTAGATGCCCGACTCATTATTGAATCCCGTCTTTCTCTTTCTTCGCCTCCATTGACGCTTTTCGTAAGCGCGGTATAATTCGGTTGCAAATTTTTGTTCACTTCGTTTTGATAATCGGCTTGCAACCATGGTGGTACCTGAAATTTCAAAAATTTAGTAGACTTGATTATATTTCTTAGCTATGCATGTATGTATTAATTAATAAAATAGTAGTATGTTTGTCATGTTTAAATATCAGATGTTTTTAGATGCACATGAGGTATATACACTAATTATAACAAAACATACTTTTTTATTTTTGTCTCTCAGTTTATACCGGTTAATCTCCGAAACTGCTGGACCATTTGTGAATGCACTTTCGCTAGTAAATAACTAATATATGATAAATAAAGGATAACTTAGATTAATTTATTATGATAATTATTGTCATCGGGTGTACCATAAAATCAATAGGAGTGAATTTGCGGTTAACAACTAGTTAATAAATGGACTCAAAGACAAAATTTTTACTGGATTAAAATTTATGTGTCATAGGTGCTTTTATACAGGTTTTTAGTGCTCACAAATCTAGACTAATTCCGAATTGACATTTATAAGTACTAACTAGGACACTGCGTATTAGAAGACATAATGTAGAGAAAACATTTCTTATAGATTTCAGTTACACTTGGGATTTTTCTGTAGAATCCTATTACCGCGCATGTGGTTTCTAGGACAAATTCTTTAGAATCATAATAAGAATGTTAATCTTACTTTGAGTATACTTTGTTGTAATCCTTGCTTGTCCCTTATAACTTGTATATGTGCGGCTAAGGGGTGTTGTACTGTAGCTCTACTATCCAATTCACTTAAAGTTGAGGTTATTTTGTATCTTATGGCTTCTAGATAAGTCAACATAGCTCTCATCTGAAAATAACAAAGAAAATTTACCGTCATTCCTTATAATCTCGTTTAACACCAAGATTTTTGTTTCTAAGTGAAATGCAGTAAAACTGAAAGATTATTAAAATCTATCGCACATTAAATTACCTAATAGTTATCTTTATTTTAATCTCATTTTAACCATATAATAATGCGTTTTAAACTTTAACAGGCCGATTGGTCTAGCGGAAGAACTAAATTAAATAGACGGGTTGCAGGTTCGGTTTCCTCTAATAAACTAACAAGTTCATATTAATAATATTTATCTATTTCTTTTGCATGCCTCCGGCTCGTAAAGGTTCGCTCATATATTAATTATTAAAAAGCGATTAAATTAAATTAAATTATTATTTTTATAATAAAATTTCGTACAAATCATTCTATAAGCATTTTACGCGACACAGGTACTAGGTCTGTATAAGTCTTGAAGAGCATTATATGAATAAACGTAACACCTCTATATACGTCTTTGTCTGATACCGTTGAATGAACAGGGATAGAACGATACGGACGTTAGTAACAATGCAATATTCCTATTTAAGTAAACTCCTTATTTAATAAAGGATCAATCTATTCAATTCCTATAAATCTCTGCATCTGGTGAATATTTGTATCTTTAAAGAGCGGGAGGAATTTCTAAAAATACATATTTAAATTCAGTCCGGGTCACGTAGCAGTCGTATTGATAGACAGGTCGTGTGGTGTTGTGAACCGCGTTTCGACTTTAGGCTGTGAATTTCTGAATGATCGCAATAAAAAATAATAGGTCGACAGCATACGAAATTATGCTAACGGCTGGTGTCACCAACCAAGGGAACTTTAACTGATGAGTTATCTATAGATGATAGATGACTGATATAAAAACCATGCATTATTTTATATAATTTGAGGTGCATTTTAATACTGAAACAATTATATACTTACATGATACAATTTATCAGCTACATTTTGTTTTGAATCGTCGTTTCCAAATGTTGGCGTCTGTTTCATTGCTATAGATAGTTTTTCCAGACCTTGCATTGATTTTCTTTCTCTCTCGATATCTTGTTTTACAAGTTGCAGTATTTTTAACAATGCCTGTAAGTTGAAAATAAAATACATCCTAGTTTTTACATAAAACTATCAAAACTATAGAACTATGTCTGATACTCTATTAATTAAGCTTCATAATTTTGCATATATTATTAGAAAGATATACGAGTACTTAGAGAGTTAAACGTTGATGATATCGAATTTTCAAAAGTAATTACATAAGAGTCATGCGTACTTGTTTTCGTCGTTCCCGATTCATTGCCAATGTTGTGTGTTCGCAATAAAAATCGGGAAGGAGTTGTTCACTTGCACCCGCTGGCGCCGAACGGACACCACGCACCACTTTCATATCCAGATTGGCATTAGCATTTTTTATCGGTGCTAATAACGTATTTGTTGCCTGAGAAAAAAGTTACACAATCAGTTACCGGCCATTTAAGTTTCTACTAATTACGTTGATTTAACACTCACCTCCGCTAATTGTGGCGGAACGGCGGCCGTCAACCTGAGATAACAATCAGCTGAGCTCTTTAACTGCGCGAGTCTCTCTTCTTCGAGAGATTCAAGCATTCCCGCTCCTTTCACAACGCTAGTCTCCCATTCTAACCTGATTAATCATTTGAGTACTCGTTTATTACAAAATTTCGCTAAAGTAGGTTACAAAACAATTACTAATTTTTGAAAACTCAGTTATTACCTAGATCGTTCCGCTTGAACACAAACATTGTAATATTCCGCTTCAGTCTTTTTAACGGCGTCCTCAGTCTTTCGTTTCTTGACTTGTAGTTTCGCTGCATCTCGTTCGTTTGCTGAATTTGCTAAGCGCTCTGCCCGGGCTGCGCTTAGAATGGAATGCGGAATGTGACCCATACTTGAACTACGTGACATACGACTGTAAACAAATTGCTAAGTAATCATTTTGCCCACGCTTATAACAACACTCGCAACGCTTCTTATTTATCGCATAGCTAATCGCAAAGCAACTATTCTGAAGGATCCTTCTTATGCGACGGAAACAGATAACATGAAAACTACAGAAAATTGAGAAAAATATAGTGTTATCTATTTCGTCGGTGTATGATAAGAGGTCGAACCTAATCTCCAGTGAAGAATCTTGGAGTTTCTCATTTTCTCTAGCAGCAGCGTGTGATTGCCTCTTGGATTTAACTTCTGCCGATCTCCAATCTGACAGAGTACGTGTTGTTTTGTCTACATTACCCTCGATCTGTAAATATAATTATGTTTTATCGCGAGCATGTGACATTATTATACAATTACTTAATTTAACTAAATTACCTTCTTTCTCAATTTTAGCTGATTATCGATTACGTTTTTCATCGGTTTAACTAATTCCTCTGACAGCGCGCTGGAGTAATTCCTGTTAAGATAGGGAATCATAAAAACATGTATCGAATTGTCCACAACACAAACAATGCATTCTAAATATCCACCTGTGTATTTCGGCACGTTTCTCCATTTCCATTGCGACATGTTTCCACGCCTCTGCGCAAGAGCCTACACTCTCCTTACACGCCTTGCTTAACTTCGTACCAAGTTTTGCTAAACATTTCGAATAATAATTTTCTGCCTCAACCCTGTAACAGATTATTCCATAACTAGCTTTCTTTGTAATACGTTATCGTAAAAACATTGCGGAAGCTAATAACAAATATAACCGTCATGGCGTAACGACATCATGTTTTTATGGATGTTACATCGGTATTGTTGTGTAAAGCACAAAATGTTATTACAATATTATCTAAGATTATGACTTGTAAGCGTTGAGAGAGTTAAAGAGTTGTCGTGAGTTATTTATGTACCATCTTGGCCCACTTGGCTTTGGCATGCGATGCGGTCGGTCTAATTCTAGTTTTGTTGCCATTGTCGTAACCTTAAAATCTACCATCCCCAGCTTCGGCTATTTGTATGTCAGCGATTTTTTTATATAACGTTGAGTTAACTATTTCCAAATCTATAATTTCCTAAGGTTTTTTAAATAATCAAAAATATTTTTGTTTCGCACTCGAGGGTATGGCATCAACGCACTATTAGGAAAAGGTGACAATCTCCTAACAATTAGATTATTTTAGAAGGGTAAACAAACCAACTGGATATAATATTATTATATATTAGATTGTGCCCTGGTAATATTAAATTGTTTAATAACCGTTATTTACTATTAAGTAATTGTTTGTAATATTTAACGTAGGTACACACGCGGTACACAAGGTCGCTGGAAACCTTCATAATATACTACGATTAGTGAAACCAGTCGCCAAAGTATTCCGCTCGTAAACAATACAGCATTGTTAGATCGTCACGTCTCGAGAAAGCGAAAATAGTTTTGTCGATAAGATTGTTTATAGATGTTGTCGTAATGTTCTACAATTAGACATTTAATTGTCTTTCACTATGATCTTGATGTTATTAATTTATTTCATAGAAATAGAACATTTGTAGTAAAACTAGTAATACTTAAAAGTGCATTAAAATTCAAACTGCGACTTGTGTACCGCTTAGTTTTAGACGACATTATATTGGCTAATATTAAAAACAATACTATTAATGCCGCTTGAGATTGCGATTTAAGGTATATAAGTACATAAATTAAGTGCTTTTTATAGACCTTATGACAAATACCAATAAGCTAATCAAGATTAATTAACAAAGTTGAATTTGAGCCATAAAAATGTTAAATATTTGTATTCTAGTTTGTTAGAGCGGCCTTTTAACAAGGTCGGTTCACTGATATCTACAATAATAATTGTTTTTCAATTGAAATGTCAGTGGCGTGTTTATTTAAGTCATTTGAGACTTGCCGAGTAGCTTGTTTCATTTAAAACGCTTATGGTAATGCGACGTCTCTAATACAAATTTCGTGCTTTTGGTAATTTCTGTTGGTGTTTAACGCCAATTCTTCACACATTTTTCCTTTAATACTTGTATTATGACTTAATACACTTTTTAAATAAGTGGCTAATGATAGATGGCTATCTTTTAAGAAGTCATATTCACACGAAGCTAGAAAAAGTCTGTAATTTTTTCTGACCACACAATTTTATTACATAAACTTAAGAGCATAGAAAAATATTTCTATAAAAGATATCACAAGGAAGGTAGAGGATATTGGACGAAAAGCTCGTGTTGTGTAGACCGTACCTCGTATGATAAAGGATTATGATTATCATGAAATTCTAATTACCTTTCCTGTAAGATGGATGCCAGCTCCTTACTGAAATCGCTGCCTTGCTTCACGTAACGTCGCAACTCATCGAATCCATTTTGTGCCTGAAAACATGCCTTTAAATAATATTGAGTTTCACAATATAAAAACTTCAATAATTTTTAAGTGTTTCGATAATTTTCTCCGATTTTTAAGATAAATAGCTGCATTGAATTAAAGAAAATCATTAAATTTTACTTTGTTAGGAGGTACCCCAGATGATTTCCAATTTTGCATACGTTTTGTGTGAAATGAGAAAAATTTGAAAAAAATAAGAATATACACCTACTTTAAGTATATTAAAATATTCTTAAGATCCAGAAGAATATAACAGGTACAATAAACTCATAAAATTAATGATGTTTGTCTAAAATTATTTAATTTTACGTATTTCGAATAAACAGAAAAATCTTTTGCGCTATCTGTAAATCAAAGTACGGATGATGTTTGCAAAAAGTTTTATTTAAAAATACTAAACAACCGACGCGGTATTATACCTCTTGAATGCGTTATATCGCGTGCAATTAATAGTACTCTTGCTATTAATTATACTACTCGATCTCCTTTTGTCTTGTATTTTATCGATTTCTTTTTATTAACATTTTTAGATTGTAATTTATTCATAACAGTCTTGTAGCTACTGACCTAGTTTAAACAAAATGCTTATAAATAGTATCTAAAAGTCTATCGGAAGTAGATACGCCTTAAGCAAAAACCTTAGCTTTTTATATAATACTAACTCTCCCGGGATACTTCATACCACCTCGGAACTATAATCTGTCAATAACGAAAAAATATCAGAAATCAAAAAGAAGAATAATTACGAGTACTCAAAAACAGTGTCCACAAAAAATACTATGACATTTTAAAATCGTTGTTTTTATTACCTTTAATTTATTTTACGCATAAAATAAAAGAGTAAAATGATTTCTGAACACACGCTGTTTGACAGTGAACAGTTTGAATGGGTAAATAAAAATTATATTTCAATTTTTTTTTTTCACATTTCAACGTTTAAGGCGTCTTGTATTTCTACGAATATAACACGAAGGAAACATAGCTAAATCAGCCAAGCCTCTTTTTAACCGAGAGAAACGAACACATCATTTTTGTAACAAAGATTTAATTTAGAAACTATTTTTTCATAAAATATATATATAAGTACATTATTACGAATAAATATTTTCCACAAATTTAAGGATACAAGAATGAATTAAAAATGAAAATATTACAATCAAAACACTGGACCATGTCGCTTTTGTGTAAGACAGTGACATTTAAAGCTACAATTGAAAACATCGAAAAGCATTTCTCCACTGCAAGTATTAATTATTCCCGTCACAGTACAATTCTTTATAAACTGGTCACGCGCTACAACGGTATACATCAATGGATTAAAAATGATACTAGATATAAATACAATTATAACGACACGGCTTTCTTCACACCATAAGCACCCAGATAGTGGAAATATACACTTTATGTATATATAAAATAAGGGTTGTTATTCTATGTCACTTACCAGTGAACGTGTTTTCGAAATGCTTTTTATATCACTGTTGCTTCATTTTAACACCAGAAAATATATGACTGCCATGTTTTGTTTTATTTAATAACGATTTTTACAAATACGAGTAGTGGAATTTAATATATTATAAATTATTATAACTTTAATCAATTTGTAAATTACTTGTTGTTAGGATCTATAGTATATTAATGAAACAACTTTTGCGGACTGAACATTCGTATTAGATTCGTAATTATTACAAACAATTGTCTCTAGTGGATTAGATAAGTGTTTTTGTAGATTTTTGCTTGTTTTATACACTCGAAATCAGGTGAGTTTATTCCTCTCCCTATATGTCAATATGTTTGTACAAATGTACATTTCAAGCAATTTCAAAGTTTCATTCGTAAACAGAGATCCAGTAATTGTAATTAAATCTTTTATCTCACGATATAACATGGCAGGGAAATTGATTGATTATTAAACTGAATCATATTAACATATGTATGTATCTAAGAGGTTTATAATGTTATATAATTTGAGTAAGTACAAAATTACGTTGAAATTAATCCTATACAAACGATTATAAATAAAGTTAAATGAACTTTAATATTTTACACTGTGACGTAAACAATATGTCAATATTGTACTTTATTTCCACTTTAAATGATCATTCATCGTATTCACCTATTATGTCTAAGTAACGTTACATAATTACTACTCATATACTTGTTATTAACTTCAACAATAAACTCAACAACTATTCATAGGTTAAAGAGTGATATTAAATCGCTTTGCCCAGCGATGCCTGAAGGTCAGAAACTAAGGACTAATAAGGAGTTAAGTTAATAATGCATTGCAACTCGTAACTCATATATAAGTGAATTACATCTCCCTTTAAATACTTAGTCAGCCTAGCAACTAAATGACTTTTATTCCCACAATTATCTTTTGTTAGGTTTCCCTTTTAAAGTCTCGTTAAGTAATAGTTAACAATCGAATTTGGTACAATTTTATAAATATATTACATTAGCTTAATAGAATGTTTTAGTTAGGTAGATGTCACGTAATAGTTATTTTCTGTATTAAGAGAAAGGGCACGTCTCGTTGTAAATATTACCACAAAATGTGACGTTGGTTTCGCTTGAAAAACATCCATTTCTCTCTGCAATACCTCAAATACTATCTACTAGTATCACGAATTTTATTGAGACTACTGTAATTCTTAATTTTCCCTTGTTATTTAAGGGTCGATACGATTGCATCACTGGTATTTTGTATAAAACTAAGTAGATGTATAAACTTATATGGAAGAAGAGAGTGAGATTAATAAGATTAGATATCTTTTCCTTCGGTAGATATTATGATAAGACAAGCAAAAACTTTTGCTTCCTTCATAATAGTTTCATAACAGTATAAATTAATCACGTCTTTAATGCAACAAAATGACGTTGATCTAAAAAGTAGGTGCAGGCAGTTGGAACGAGATTTCCACTTTTTCTAGCCAGCTTAGATTTCAATTAGAACGTTATCTGTTTACTTAGTACTTTTAAGACGCTTTCTTCAAACCTGAACAGCTATCTACTACATATTTATATCTTCAGACGATATAAAAACACTCCAATTCCTTATATAATAAATAATTAACCAAATACACGTAATAGTACAATTTGAATTCGATAAATATCGATATCGAAAAATAAATATCGATGTTTCGATATAAATATCGAAAACATCGATATTTATATCGAAATTAAAACTTTAACCTATTTCGATCTCTCGTTGATTTTAATTTACTAAAAGAAAACGTAAATAATACAAGTTCATGAATTATATATTATAGTAACAATTACATATAATGGCTCCCGACTTTCCAGGCCCGGCTTTTGTCTTACAATTATTTTGATTGTATCTTAAACTTTCACTACGGCTAATGGTCATGACAATAATATTGATACCGTCTCAAATATTTAAACAATAGCATGGTTTTATTATATAGTTCAAATTCGACTAGATTTGATATCTATATAATGTGATGTCTTGTAAATGATAGATATATGGATTGCAAATAAGCTAATACTGGTAGTACATGTCCCAATGTGAAAATTATAAATTATGGTACATGGTTATTTAGAATTTAAAGTACTAAATTTTAATAAGACATTATTGGAGACCGACTTACTCTAAAATTATATTCGAATTACTAAGTTTATATATAATTATAATTTAGGACTTTAGTTATGACTTCCTGTAGTCGTGACGCATTCTGTTAAGTACCGTTAGAGCTGTCACCATCTTCGGAGTAACATTGGAAGCAATCAGTTACATTTTTAATATATTAAAATTCATTACAATTTATGAAATAGAAAATAAAGTGTTTTACCTTGCTGCAGGTATATAAAAATGACAGACACGCTTAAATCAATATTATTTCATACATTTATTTAAAAGGGTACCATTTCTGGGAATTTTAAATAAATTTTAGTAGTTAATTTTACAATTGTGATTATTCTGATGTTTTGCCTCCTTTTCAGGTAGATGATTACCGGTGTAATAAGAATTAAACAAGTTAGTTCCTTTTAAAATGTAGAATCACCTAGAAACGCCTTTATATAGTAGTATTTTATTATAATGAAAGGCGCTTACTTAAAAATAAGATAATATTAGGTTATTTAAGTACATAAACAATTTATTATCGAACCATAATCGTTTCAATATGTCTCAGTGCTTATCTTCATCTAAGTATAATTGGAAAAATATAATAATGCTCTAATATTATTTATGCTTGGTACAGGAATACCTTTCACTTGCAATAATTTCGGCTCGTAACCTATTTATCAAAAACTTTCACTATTAACTCAGTCATTTCGTAGAATCTCGAGAACAGCAATTTTAATTGTTTTTCTCATTATGTAAACAATGTATCATAATGTGATGTAAGTTCTTACAGAAATGATATATTTAAGAAGCCATGATTCTGCTCTCTTTGATTTTAATGTGGATGATTAGGTATGTTTAGTCAGCGGTCTTAATTAGTAAAAACAAGATCGGCAAAATACCTTATTTTTCTATCTATATTATGAAATCCTAAAAAAAAACATTTATCACGTAGGAATTTGACGTTTTGCATGCATTCGTTTTTAGTCATCTTCAAAACTTACTGTTTATAGCTGAACGTAATACTGATGTATTACAATCAGTTAAATATTCTTCCGTTGTAATCTGAACGTATATTTTTTTTAATTTGATTAGCAAAAATCAAAATTTGTATTGCAATAGAGTACATTTAAGAAACTAATATTGATTTTATTGCTAAATCTTCTTTTCGCTTAAATGATGTTAAATCGAGGGCGTAATATATGAAGACATATAGAAGACAACCGATAACATGACCATGTCTTAACCTTTAACGTCACAAGTTGCATTAGACAAGTAAAAACTCGTCTTGGCTTCAATACTCAAACTGAATTAAGTTGAATTTAAGTTAATTGACATACCCAATAATTGTCCTTGAAGGCGTGATTATTTGCAGAACGTAGGTTAATCATATCTTCTATGGTATTTTGCCACCGGTCCATACCAGCAGCTATCTTAGTGGTCACGTTCTCCCTGTTCATGGCGTCACCACCATCATCTTCGTGTGAAGTCGACGCATTACCAATGCTTTCTTTACTACTGCTACCACTGAAGGATCTGTAACAACATGTTGAAAACATCTATAGAGTTTACTTCGATGACCCCGATGATGGTAATTTTTAAATATTTACTTCAATGACAATTCAAGTATCTATAAAAATACTACTAATTTTATACATTAGCAAGATTGTATGTTTTAATCGATATTATCATTTAAAACGTCAGTTAACTAAGCTTTTGAGTTTGATTCTCACTATTAAGTACAAATATATTGAAAATATGTGTTTAGCTTACATAGTTATTCTTAGTAATGGAAAAACTGTACTCTAGACACAAAAAGTTTCAATTTACTACGACAAACGGAATCAACGACTATGAAATTAAAGGTTAATGGGTTTGATCTCATCTTTTTTCCCGTTAATGAATGCATATTTGTCATCTTTTATCATTAAATAACTTTTATATAAATGATTATTTAGGGAAATAGTACAACCAGTGCGATTTGTAATACGTGCTTTTAAAAAAAGTATACTATACTAAGGAAAGAGTTTTTAGGCGGGAGCATGATACAGGTGCATAGGAAACACGTTTTGAGTTTGAACATCGAAACCTACGTAGGTTTTTTAACATCTGTCAACCGGACAATCCACCTTCTTTTTGTGACCTTTGTACAAGAAAATAAACTTCGCTAATGAGAGTATGACAATATACCTGTTTAAAGTAACCAGAAAACTTTTATTTGTTAATAAATATGACTATTCCAATTATCAAAATACAATAAAGAAACAATCTCGTTTTTCATAAAATAATCATTTTTTTCTTAGTTACCCACACACAACAATTATTGTTTAATATTTGTTCGTAGATCAATTTATGATTAATAATTAATTTAGCTACATAAAATTCTTTAAAAAATATATACACCTAGACAACGTAGGTACAAAAATCATTCATAAAATCTAAAACATGCTTATAGTAAATCCAAGAAACTAAATGATTCATACTTCCGATACGATGCGTAACTCTCTTACTCATCTCTTATTCACGTTTGTTTGTTAATTATATCAAACTTAATTAATAGAAAGACAGGAAGTGTTTTATGATTTTCAATGTTAATATTTCGTGTGTTCGCTCCTTAAAAATAACTTTGACAACGGCATTATCTAGGTTTGAATTATATTTACGTAGGAGTTAATATATTCGAAACTCACCAGAATTACTTAATGAATATATTATTAGAAAAACTGGTTACGACATAGGAACCTTCAACATAAGAATCTACTCATGTCTTAAAGTAAGTAGGTACTCTACGAACGGGCCTAGACGCAACGTTCGTTACAGAAACTGTATTTATTTATGGTTTTGCCCGTTTGACTAAAGCAAAATTCACTTCATATATATCTTTGGTGAAGAGATATCACTTCAGATTGGTTTTATTCTGCTATGTACGAAAGTTAAAATAAAATTTTATTTTATTTTATTGTATTCTATTCCTATTGTGGGCATATGCATGGCGGTTAGCCATAGACGTCTCAGATTTCTCGGAGTCTCCGGGGGAATTAAATAATAAGAAAAAAATTCGGTTAGGCACGGCACAGATGCACAATAATATTCAGTAACGAATAATCTCTCGTCAGACAGACAATAAGTTTTACTGTGTTCCCAGGCCTTAATAGGGTTTACAGCAAATCTATATTTTTGTCACTATTAAAATATTGTAAAATAAATATGTAATAATTTACTGCAAGTTTCATGGATAGAACATTTAAAAATACCTGCGTCTTAATTTTATCGATTCAAGTTTGTTTAAGAGTGGCACAGAGATAAACCCAATGGAAAATAATAGCTTTGAGGCGACTTACATATTGTACTTAAATACATAATTTGTCTAATATTTATTAAAATATATATACATCGTAAGTCGTGCACGAATCTGCCAATAATTGCGTGTTCTTTAAATAATGCGTTCGTTAAGTCCAAGTTCACTAAAACATCAGTGGTAAATATTGTATCTTCAAATTCATTACGTAAATACTACAAACGATGAAATTATAATATTACGGCATAATATATATTATGTTAGATGAGTTAAAAGACACTATATTAGCTTTTAATAACATTAAAATAAGACTTATATTACTACAGCACAATTATAAGTGGGTGATAGGTACTTATTTCGTGGATTGTGAATGCCAAACATTTCAACAGATTCAGTAAATAAAATTAGCTCAGTGGCCGCGGTGCTAATGTTAGTAAACTGGTTAGATTTGTTTTGCAACTGCTTTAACTTATGTGAGATAAACCTTTAACGATTCATCTTTGATTATAGATGAATTTATTAGATAAAAACATGTTTATCTTGTTATTATAAATAGCCGTCAAACATTTTTAGCATTTGGAAAAGCCCCAGTTATGAAAAAACCGATATAGATTGCAGTTGTTTTGGTTGTTTAACCCACATTACTATGATACTATAGCGCGTACAATATCCTACTTTAATTTTATTTTAATTATAAGGCATATTTAAAATCGTTGCGGATAAAATCACAGAACACTGCACTACGCTGTCTGCACTGTCGTCACTATTAGCATTAGCATTATTATCGACCTACATTGGTAATATTGTTGTATGTGTGCGGCTAGCCTTAGACTAAAATATATTACTTCGGTAAAATTGTATAAACAGTAAAAATAGTAGTTTTATGTGAATTAACGGAAGACGTATAAAATTGAAATTACTTTTTTTACCAATTTTTTCTTGCTTTACTTCCTAGGCATCAAAATATATTACATATTTCATTTTTCCTCAATTGTCTTCTCACTGATGTAATGATTTGTGCATGAATTGGTCCTTAAAAATTGACTCTCAATTCTTAAGTATTAAAATGCATTAAATGAATATTTTACAATATCATTATAATAACGGTACTTTCTAGGAAAAGTATTGAGAAAGATATAATATTTACGCTTGTAATGCCTACCCTTTGTAATTCCAAGTAGTCACTGAGAGCGAAATTATGAAAGGGCACCTTATACGACTCGGCTTACAGAAATCAAAATGTTGCAACCCGGAAGAAAACTGATTTATCGTCGATCTAATTATTACTCAAATAAACCTTTATAGCTATCGGCAACGACGATCTCTTAGTTTGGTATAAACACAAATGCATTTACAATATAATGTATTTTAAAATAGTACTGTTAAGGAAAATGTTGTCATTTGTAGTAGTCGTTTTTAGTTTTGTTAATTATGTTTTACACAATATTGAGATTTTTCTTTCATTTATAAACGAATGTTAATGAAAAAAGAACACTACCTTTTAATACGAACTTAGTTGTATATCATTGCCAATTTTCAGAAACTTATGAATTTAAGAGTTTGTAAAATTACTATAACACCTTATTCTGTTAGGTTACTTCGACGTTCGGTGATCCTGTTAGAGCTTTTATTTTTGATTCTAGCACATGCTAACAGTGTTTTATAAGTATGATTTATCGGTTGGTTTGTTAAGTTTACGATAATAATTATTAAAGCGCTGCGAAGCTGAAATTCTGTCTTGAAATTGCTACATAGAGTCAATAATTTGCTTGGCCGCGGTTGGCGGGTCGCGACTTGTGGCCGTTATATAACCGACACTGATACCGTTGCCACTACCGCGCAATTACCATATTATTTTGTATCAATCAAATAATTTAAAATACGTTATTACAAACTCTCAATATATATACAAGTATTATTTCGACCTTTCAACCGTTGATAACACTAATTGCTCAAACACATCGCGTCTTTTAAATGTTAATTAATCGACTTTTAATAGTAAAATGATTATTTTTATATGAAATTAATTTTCTAAGAGAACGATCAATATTTGTTTATTTAATAATAATTTTAATTATCTATTACTTATACTAACATCAGATGGAGTAGCAATAACAATGATAAATATACTTACAATATAGTTAAATTCTAGTTCATAGTTACTTGTATTAATGCAATCTTTTTTAGCGTCTAGCTGACGCAGCAATTTAATTTTGTCCCATAAATATATCGCGATTAAAAGATAGCGGTCGATCGTAGAAGTATGAAAATGTATGGTTGTATGTATCTTTTAATGTGATATGATAAAAAAAGCAAAAAGAAAAATAAATTAGGGTGGGTCACTCTTATCATTTAGGGGTTTGAAAAATGAAGATGTTACCCGAATCTCATATTTACCGGATATGCATACAAATGCTACGATCCTGAAAAATCCTCCTGTGCTCCCATTAATATTTTTATAAAACGTCATTTATTACACACACTTCTGATGTGGCTTATATCCTTAGTTCTACTTTATTCTTTATATTGTTTCCGTTTCATTAATTTATATTTTTTATACATTCAAGCATCATGCGTTTTTTCACTGTAAATAGCGTTCCGTTAATACAATTCTGACTTATTCCTTTGGCATCCTGAACTTCCGTTCAATGAAACAAGATTTTATTAGTAATAGTCTGATTGTCTAAAGATTTTCGTCTTGATATCTATATTACATTAGATCTATTTCTTTGGTTGTATTTAAAAATATGACGTCACACCATTTATTTATATCGACCTTTTAGTAGATTTATTATTTTTCGATCCGAAACAGCATTTGGATATCGGCCAAACACAAAGTGATTGTCTATTGAAATTCATATTTGAAATAAAATAAGATTTATTTTTATAGTAAATTAGAAAGTATACTCACGTATTATCACAATAAATAATATACTTAACGCACCAGGTTATAATTATTTACTGCCTATGTCCAGCATTGGACCCTAACAGGCTGTAACGACGACGACTACGTTTACAAGAAACCTTTCATACTTTTAAAAACTAACGAATTGATCAACATTTGAAATTTCATATTATTAAGCTAATTGCTTATTATAGGTGTATAACGTTGGCTGGTTGAAATAATCAATGAGAAATCCTTGAAATACATTTAATTAAAGGTATCAAAAACTTAATAAAAGAATATTTCCTTCCTACGAACTTGTTTGCAGGAAGTACTATTACATTATGATTTAAAGCAGAAATCGACAGCCTTAATTTTAACCTTCAGTTGCCTTTAACAGTTGATATTATATTGCTATCACAAATAATGAGACTGAGTTTAATGAAATGTATTTCAATGCAAAATGTTCATGATAGGGCAATTGATCTTGCTAAGATTTGTAGAACACACTTAAAAATCTAATTTAAGTCAACCTATATGAAATATAAAATTTGATTAGTGGTATTTATGTAAAATTTTTAGAAATTGTAATATTTAATTTAAATAATTTGTTAATTTAATTAATAAGCTCTCTATTTCTAAGCGAGACGTAATATCGGAATTAGATAGACCAGTCGTGTAAAGCGAAATCGTACACAAAGATCGACTTTGGAATCACAAATTGTATCAAGGAAAGTGTCGAAGACTGATGTCTTGAATTGTGACTTTCACTAAGTGCGAAACTGACGTCACGTGACGTCATCCTCGCTTCGGTAGCATACAAACAGCGTGATTGATAGACCGTCGGCTGAGTGTACTCGCCTCTGTAATCTAAATTAATTCTTAGAATATATTCATGCATATGGATACAAGCGTGCGAAATTTTGAAAGGTGAAATTGATCACTTCATTAAAGCGAACTTTAACTAATAACGATAAGTTAATTAATTATAAATAATTTTTGAATAATATAGTATTTATACAAATATATGTCGTATTTAAGTTTTATTAATTCAGGCGGATCTGCTTCAATTCTGAGGTATTGTTTTTACTTTACATAGAATAGATATATAAAGTTTTATTTGGAATAAATGCTGTTAGCTTAAATTACCCCAATGTAGGCTTGCAAGAAGATAATAATGTCTAAGGCCGCATTATGAGTGCCGTCTAGTGATATTTTCTAATTACGAGTGTCACCGTCGTGATATTATGGGCTTGATTACATGTACAGTTAAAAATTACGAGTGCAGTTACCAGCACCAATGTTTCATGTGTGTGCTCAATGAAATTAGATACTAATAATTTATTGGTGTAATTTGATTGATGATAATAATAATGATTTGTTGTAATGCAATTCATTAGTTTAGTGTCATATCCATCATACTAGTTTTATAATTATATTTCTAACCACAAACGCAGTGAAACATTCGCAATCACGACTATGAAACATGTATACGATTTGTGTCTATAGTTCAACTGTTGTGTCCGTGAATTCAATCTCCACCTCCCATACCTCTGCCACCCCCAAAATCACCTGTATTGTTAATGTTAACTCCTAGTACGCCATGATCGCCTGGTACCGGTAGGATATATTTTACAATTATTATAGATCCTTGGTCCTTCATACACTTCGATTCAAACAATCCTTCACAGATAAATAAATAAATAAGATTTTTAATATGCTTTTTATGTAAGTTACTGAATTAAGAATAATAATTCGTCTCAAATACAAGAAAAAAGGATACTTTGATGATCAAAAAATACAGTCAAGGTATACATTTCGTATTTGATAGTGACCATATAAAATTTGTTCACTAATTGTATACTATATTTTCTTTTTTGTCTTCTCTTCTTATAGACTACCACGAGAGTTTCTGTTTACGGCTGTTTAATAATGCTTCCTTATTGTAACGTCTACTATGTATTTAGCTTAAATTACATTTCGATTACTTGTGGCATTGGCGGATGCGTACCGGAAACTAACCACTTGTCAGTACTTAGAACGCGTTGACAATGAGTGGCACAACCTTAATTAAAGCTTTGTAGATCCTAGTACGCTAAATACGTGTTTAAAAATTCAATTAAAAATATATTAACTATTCTTTATAGTATGCTATTGTATTCTTTATTTTTTCAACATATAAAAATAATACTTGATGGCTCACGCTTTTGTGAATATGATATGGATTTTATTAAAATGTTTGCTATTTATATCTAACTATAACGTAATTTTATTTTGTATTTATCTATTTTATAACATTTAGCTTACATAACAGACCATCGTGTAGCTTCTTTTAAAAATTAAATTATAACATTATAATTTGTAAATAAGAATATTTATGAGTATCAACTAGGTACGGTCAATGAATAATTCTACTAATATCTACAATTTAATCATCTATGTTAGTGGTATAGACTTGTTATAATTAATTATAATTAATTATAACAAGTATCTTTTTTGTGATATATTACAGTTATCATTGGCTCAATGGACCATTGCGAGCAGCTACTGAGTAGATAGAGCGTGCCTTTTACGGTAAAAATGCAAATAATTGTAGAACATTTGAATTCAACCATTTTACCTACGTTCTTCAAATTATTTTTCATTTATTATTTAGATGACTATTCGTTCCTAGAGATTATTTTAAAGTAATAAAAAAATTGTTGGATGTACTTAATTCTTTATAATAGTTTCATTTCGTATCAAACCGTCCCCATCCCATTTGTATGAAAATTGGTCAGCATCTTATTTTTTATTCTAAAACAAATTTTTATCAAACGGAGAATGGTTTTATTTTTTTCATTTTAGAAGTTATTTTATAATATAATATTATATATGTATTTAATAACAGCTATAAAAATCAACCTTGATTATATATTTAAAGAAGATATTTCGGAGCGCAAAAAATATATTTACAATTATTTTCTGTAAAATTTGAAAGCTTGCAAAATTGCATATTAGCTGAATTCTTTTTGTAAACTGTGTCTATTCTTAAGGATCCCTGAATTTTGAGTTATTTGAATATTTAACAATGTATATTAATTAAATGGTGATAAATTTTTGTTGACGAACGCAAGAACACTTCTCACCAAATTTCATTAAAATCGGATGGGTTTGATTCCAGCTATCGCTTTATTTTACCTAGAATGACCCAATCAATAAAATACACAAAACCAAGTATTTTTCAAACAAGTTAAAATATTAAAACAAATGAATTTGAGCGAATTGTGAAAGAGAATGCTTCTGAATTTGCACAATCTTATATCTACTGTAATATACTTGATTATTTTTGAAAATATGGGCCGTGTCCGTAATT
Organism: Hebomoia glaucippe; assembly: GCA_025727935.1. Taxonomy (NCBI): domain Eukaryota; kingdom Metazoa; phylum Arthropoda; class Insecta; order Lepidoptera; family Pieridae; genus Hebomoia; species Hebomoia glaucippe. The sequence goes on from JAOSYY010018861.1 coordinate 69,721, forward strand.
AACGTGTCTTGCCCTTTTGATTACCTTTCGAAATCGATATTATTATTTTGTATAATCTGGCTTTAAAAGGTACAATATATATTATATAGAAATAATGAAACGAGTTATTCGAGTGGGTGTATTTGAAGCAAATTATTAATAAGACCGAAATACAAAATAGGACCGCAGGGTTAAAGAACTTCAATTCTAATTTATAGCAAAAGTATCTCTGATGAAAAAACTAAATAAAAAAAAAACGTTATAGATAAAGATTATTTTAAAATTTACGTAGAGGCAAATATTTAAACTTCATTTTCATGCCAAAAACAGGTAGGCGCGCTGGTAATAAAGGACCAGGTCAGTAGATCGTTTATTTTTATTATCCCTTAAGGTGAAAAGATATTTTTAGAATAGGCTTAAATAATCCTTGGTTGCTTTCAACCGTTATAAGATTTATCCCAAAGATATTATCTCTTCGTTTTAATATACGGCTATAAAAAGAGACCACTAAAGGATATCTTATACAAAAATAATTAAGCGGTTGTGACCATTACCTATTTAGAAAACTGTTCGATGAGTATTGATAAGCTTTGTAGTAATCATACAATGAGTTGTTTGTTTTTTTATTATATTTATTGAATGAAGTAATACAATACAATGAGGCACGAGTCAAACAATAACATTAGTTTGTTACATAATAATGCTGAATGTTTTATTCATTAAATAATAATCGTGTTCATATAATTATAACTGTTTTGAGTTCTTATCATTTGATCATCAATCAATCAATCACAAAATTAATATAATTTAGTTATAAGAAGCGAACCTATTCGAAATACACTAAGCTCATGGACATCTTTTATCTCTCAAGTGGAACTACTTGTCTTGCTTTTTATTTCAATCCTAAGAACAGGTATTGACCTCCAGCACGACCCTCCCTTCACGCTTTTAAACGCTTATTTTAATCCTGTTCAAAACAGTTTTATCCATCTGGAGTAAACCGTGTTGACACTGACGAATGGATTAAGTTGCAGGAAAACATATTCCACCAGATTACCTTCTGCTTATCTTCAAGTTCATTTGTTTGACAATACAATCGGGCTTAAGAAGATGTTAAAATTAATTGGTTGCATGACATACTATAGTTCATAAAGCAAAAGTATTACAATCGGTAAAGTAATTTTAAATTTCATTTTAGTTTACTTAAAAATAAAGTGATTCGCGGAGTCATAAAATGAAGAATGTAGGCGTAGAATACATTTCGTTAAGTCTGTGTCCAGCAACCTTCCATATAGGATTTCACAATAAAAATGAAAACGATCTCCAGTTTCGAAGGTCGAACCGCATTCAATCAGTTTCAAAAGTCGAACCAGTACTCAATGTTCCTATTATCTCTACACTTGTATCATTAAGTGACAGATTTAACGATAAAAATATTTTAGATACTTATTTTATTGACCTCTTAATAAATTACCAGTATTTTTATTTACAAATCGATACTTAGTAAGTTGGCGAGGAAAGTATAACTTAAGAGGTTTATATCTATGTTTTGAAATATTAATATTTAGAATACTGAAAGATTTTATGGAACATTAGTTTTACAAAATGAATGAAGATTAGGGGAAATATATTTGAAATTATTCTCGCAGTACTCGAGATAACCTATAATCACCGATTTTTAAGTCAAAGTAACTGTACATTATAATTTCAATTATTAACAACTTACAATGTACGGCTCGTAATAATATAATAAATGCAAACAAGAACTTTCTCTATCGGTCCGTTTATTACAGTGTCAAATAAAATATCAGAGAATGCATTCTCAATTAAAAATGAACGATTTATAATTTTGTTATTTATTTTACTGCCGAATAAATATAAAATTTACAAAATTAACATCGGGAATTGAGGTGAACCCCGTGATCGAGTAAGCTGGATTTATGAAAATATTACGTTTCTTTATAAAAGTTGTAATTCATGTTACTGAATCCAATATAAACTTTGAAGTTTATTAAATTTAACAATTATTTATTACATAAAAGTGACTAAAAAGTTAATTAAAATGTATATAAAGTGCTATCGACATAATATTATAATATTTTAGTTACGCCCGAGGTCAAACCATCAAACGCTTGAACAAATTTTTTCGTAAATTATAGGTAAGAAACATTTCAATGACCTATGCTTTCAAAAATAAACGTAACATCCAAATCGACTCATGCATTTAGTAGCTATGATATCACAGACAGACATCAAACTTATAACACCTCACTGTTTGTGTCGGGGCTTACTAATAACCTCTTTATAATTTTGTAAAGTTTAACAATTGAATTTTAATGCAAAGTTTAACTCTTAAACATATTGATAATAACTTCCTACTTTTAATAAGCCGATAAAAACAAGACACAAAAACAGATTGGTAATAAATTTAAGTTTTTTATACTTTGAGGTCATTGGTACACAGTTAATAGCAACACCAACTGATCTTACCAAATAATATCGAACAGATTTTGTAAGTTTGGCAAATGAAATATCTGGTTCAAGTTAGTGTTATGTATGTTTCATAACATGTTACAGTAACTGCATGTTACTCGCAAGGTTTAAGTAGAATAGTTATACAGCTATATATATATAGTATCTCGTATATTTTCTATATCAATCAAAATTTAAAATTTAGTTTTATAAAATTATTAAGATATTGCCGCAACATTAATTGTATTCAATAAATAATTATAACTGTAGACAGCGCTTAAAATAGTAACAGCTATGGAAGTTATTTGAAAAAGAGTTGACCTTTTGCGATGAACAATTTTCATATGCGGCTTTCTATCGTTTATATAATGTTACATGAAACTAAGTTATATTATTTAACAAACTTAACATATATGGATAAAGGAGAATGCGTCACCGCGAGTACAAGGTCACGAAATTTATATATATTCGAAGAGAAAACGACTGATAATGGCGCTCTGTAAATTGTAAATAAATGCATATTATATTAACATAACACGTCAAGAATATTTAAATTTACTTATCGTTGTTTCTATTTGCTTAATACATTTTTATTATTTACTATACTATGAGCTGCACGATTATATATGACTTTTTCTTGGTAATTATACGAGTAGATATGAATTTTTTTCAGCAGATAACAATAGTTGTTCTTCCTTCAATCGACGCTATGAAAACTAATTAACGTGATATGTCATAGAGATGAGTTTTCCTGTCGTTATTAATCGTTACGCTCTTGAATATTCATAATATTCAGGTCACATTCACAAAAAAACCTTGTACGTTTGTTCTTTTCAAGATCACATAAATTATTTTTTTCCAGAATAATAATACACTTGATTTAGTTAAAAGACTTCACTTATGTATGCTTTGTTGTGTGTAGCTATAGTAATTACCTAGCTATCCAAGTAATACAATTTAAGCATTTTTTTTATTTGTATAGATGTTTGCAAACAGTACTTAAGTGAAGATTGTCAAAAAACAATTATTTTTAACTAGCTGAGCTAGCCCCGCAAGATTCGTTTTGCCGTATAAATATATCACGATTTTTTACAAATATAATATAGACTTTCTCGATAAATGTATTATCTAACATTGAAAGCATTTTTCAAATCGGACCACCTGTTCCTGAGATTAGTGCGTTCAAACAAACAATCTCTTCCGTTTGATAATAATTATTAGTATAGATACATATGCGACGGTAATAGGGGAAATCAGAGAAAACGGTTTTAGAATAATTTCTTTCCTCAATTCGCTTGTTGCAAGTTGAATCACGTATATTACATAACAGTTTGAAATGAAACAACAATAAGAATAATTATACTGACGATAAATACACGCGACGATTATTCTTTAGAATAGAACGCTTTACGATATTTTCACGGTACCACGCTATCGTTTTATTAAAATCTGTAACGGAAGGCTGAGTGACCTTCATATAAGGACAAAAATGTATTAATTGCCATAATACTTTCGTATATATTTGTGATGTAATAAATCTTTGCATTGCATTCGCGAATGTAAAAAATTAACGTTCGTTTACTAATATATATCAAAACTAATAAGGGTATTACAAGAAACATTTATGAATCACGAGTATCGATGCAAAAAACATAAAAACCATTTTTATTTCTAAAGCGTAAACATTTTTAATATCAAGACTCAAGGCTACGTGATATAATGATAAAGTGAAAGTTTTGATACCTACATTACTATGCAAAATTAGTGAGAAAAAAGATACGAGTATAAGCACGTTGGTAACATTACGACAAATGAAAATCACGAATCCAGTTATATTACTATTTATTACATAACTTATTCTCAAAGTAAAAATTACACCTGTGTTTTTGAAAATATCGTTAATTGTTCTTTGGGACAATACGAGTTATATCGTTCTATATACCTTTAGATATAAAACATAATTACGCTTCTTATATACAAAAAAAAAATTATCAGCTATATATTATTTTTGTTTTCTGAAAAAGTTATGTTATTTATATAATTTTTTAATTGTTACAGTTGGTCGCTCATCACACCTACCTATTAAAGGTCTTCTTCTTCAACTATTGAAAACACAAATTTTAAATACCGGAAATAATTATAATACAATTTATAACGGGTGTTAGGGGACCGCTTCCGAAAACGAAGACAAATGATGACTCATGATACCTTTGATGATGGTACGGAAAAAAGTCGATCCTGACCAAAAAAAAATTATATTTTTAAAACGTTTTACTAGCGTTATTTGTTCCATCTTGTTAGTCCAGCTGTTTTTATTATCATGTTTCATTGCTGATTCTTTTTTAGTAAAGTAATTTATTTTTTATGAATCTATTGTTTCATTTAGCTGTATTGACATACATGATGGGGCGTGAAGAATGCATATAAAACGTTTTAAAAATATTTTTTTTTTTGTCAGGAGCAATTTTTTTCCGTACCATCATCAAATATGTCATAAATACTATCATCATTTTAAGGCCCAACAGTGCCTAGATACTTTTTAAAGGGCAGTTGATGACAATCATTCTAAGTACCATGAAATATGTAACTAATGTATGTTATCTATATA
>JAOSYY010018901.1:0-11668 GCA_025727935.1 Hebomoia glaucippe
TGTAATATTTCTCAGAAAATGTTATATATTAAATATGCTATCCCCAGAACTGTTAATATCTTATACTGAGGCAGACGAAGCTGCGCGGGCAACTAGTTTTATTTATATGTAGAGATTCCAGGAACTAGTGCAATTTGGTGAAACTTTCAATATCTTTTAATCGTACTTATTACAGGTCACATATATTCTACATTTGGTAATAGAGAGGGTTGCCAGTCATTAATATTGAACCTCATTGGTTTGTTTTTGACGTAATCGATAATATCATGATAAATATCCTCAGTGTCTCCTCGAGTTAGTCCAGACAATTTACATAATGTCCTTTATCATAGGAATGGTGGCTGCCCTTTATCGCTGGCATTAATAATAAATGAAGCTTTAATAAATGACACTTCCAAATGGTTATAGTTGATTGATGATCATATGACTTTATAGATAGACTTTTTTAACGTCTATTTTCATGTCCAAAAAAATTTAGATTAACCTGAAAATTTTGTCAATACTCTTAGCTCAAATACACCGTACAACACATAATATTTCACATTGAGCACAGTATTCCTTAAAGAGCTTTCTAAGCTCTTTCATTTTACATATAAATATTTTTTTCACACATATACTAAATCAAAATAAACTGCGTGTTCGTGTTTGTATATTCACTGAATTTATGGCAAATAATTGTGGGTGATTTGAAAAGAACGATAGAATACGATAAGTGTTTGTTACCCTTTTTGTCTGTATGTGTGTATGTACGGGGTAATCTCCGAAAGTAATCAACGGATATTGTCCCGGTTTTCAGCAGATGGTTAATCATATATCGGAAAATAAACATAGTTCCTATTTATTTTATGACAGGAATGCAAACGAGCATACAGTTCGCTTATACTAAGCGATTCTTGTCGCCCATGGACACGTCCAAGATCAGTAAATCTAGAAGATGCGTTGCCAACCTTATTTATTTTTATTTCGAGTATTCAGAAATGTATAGTTTAAAATCGAAACGCCCAAAATACGTCACTATTTTTCAATTTATGAATGGATCATTCATTTCATAAAAGAATATATGCTTTCAAAGAAATTTTCTCTTCGTCTTCTATACATAATAAATCACTAGAAGCCGCGTGTTACAATTAATGCATTTATCTAAAAATAATATTATGAACAATTGGAATTGGTTGACAATGAACGTCAGTGAAGCCTCGTGAAAAAGCTACTTTGTAATATATTTACACGTAGGTAGACTTAAATAAATAATTCACACAGTTCTATGTTGAAAACGTCACTTTTCAATGTGGAATGTAAATGTCAGTTCAGTTGACAGTCGTGACTAACGCTTGCAGTAATAACAGATGCTAGTTTATTTTGGAGCGTTTCCATAAATATTGTTTGACGAAATTGTAGGTATATGAGGACATAAGGGTCAAAAATATTTAAACAGCTTATACACTGACTGTATGACACTTTTTTTGAGATAGGAAGGCAAACGAGCATCCAGTTCACTTATACTAAGCGATTTCTGTCGCTCATAAACACCTCCAAGATCAGTAGATCTTGAACTCTATACTCGTTTTCCTTCCTATCTTATAGAAAAAAATCAGCCGTGCAGGAAACTGAAAGTCTATTTCTCTACAAAGCAGTATATTATATAATTGTATTACAGGTGTTCCAAACCTTTTGTCAGATCACGCTATCCATCAGAAATGAAACTAATAAAAACTCCGATAACATTCAATCAAATTACCGGTACTTTCCCATAAATACAGGGAATTCATCATTTTTGTTTATTCCCTCGGTACATGTAAACGCTTTTACTTTGAACGATTCGATACTGATCAATCAAACTTAAGACAAATTGGTTAAGCCAATGTTGTTCAGCGTAACGTAAAAGCCGAAATGTGAACGGTTTTTTTTATTTATTTAATAGAACGCCATTCAGTAAACATTGTCTATTACTTTTTATAAATTCAACGTGGCGTGAAAAGCCAAATTGAATTTTTATATTATAATGATTGTATATTTTGTTGGGTGTATTTCCCAGATGGGATTTTGAATTCTCTTATTGCATACTAATATATTGATGTTATTTCGAGACTAATGTTGGCAGATCTATTAAAATAACTTGCTGATAGAGAATCTAAATACAGGTGATTTACCTCCTTGTATCCGTCGTAAATTAAGAAAATAGTTTTATGACAGTTATTGACAGACTAGAACGAAACGCATTTGATGACAGGTGAGAGATCGGGCAAACGTCATATAAATTATTTTTAATATCGGAAATTCATAATCGAACTTTTAGAAAAAACTTACTCGTATTTGCACTTTATGACTTTTCATATATACCTAAACCACGGTTTGTTATCCAGATATTGAATAAAAGTTAGATTTAAATCTTTATAATAACAAGCGGACCCGACAGACGATACACAGTACACACGTCTTAAATATATTTTTTTATTTTACAAAACTTTTCTATTCCACTAAAATCGGTCCAGTCGTTTAGGAGGAGGATTAAAAACATGCACAGAAGATTTATATATATAAAAGATGCAGTAAATTTATTTATTGAGAATATCTTGAATTCCGATATTCTTGAACGTTCTTTGAGAGAAAATTATGTAGTTTACGACTTTCCATATATAAACATAAATTTGCAACTCGGAGATGGAACAGACGTTACATATCGTTATAAATAAACATCAAAGTTTGTAGGTTTGTCCTATAATGTTATATTACTAATCCAATCATGCTAAACACTTAACGATTTATTCTACAGTCGTCCGCGATAAATCATCACCTAAAAATTACAGAACAATACAAAATCAAATAAAAACGAATTAGTAGTCACCAGTTTGTGAAAGTTATAGTATAAAGGTAATGAATACTCGAATGAACGATTCTCCAATACAGTGCTATTGTTCTTATCCCAAAGCCATTGGGGTTGTTAAATGAAGTACTCCTTATGTGTGGCATTTTTTTTTAAGTTTTAAATTATATCATACAAATGTATGGATTACAATCTTCCATTTGATACGTCAAGGTTGCACGCAACATCAAAATGGACACTGACGAATGATCTAATGAAAGTACAGTCCTATACAAAAGTACATACGCATATAATGTATAATAACTTTCAAAACAATATGAATAGAAGTGATATTAAAAAGAAAATATTCTTTAATTATGTACTATACGTATATTTAAGCTGGAATTTAATGTAAATTAAAAAATAATGAAATAGCCCTAAAGATCGACTACATCTCCAAACTGTAGAACCCTCTGCACTACAAATACAAAGATTAATTTTTAGACAAGAATAAGAACTTGATTTCTAATATTAAATTGAATTGATACAAGTGAAAAGGAGGCGTATTTAAAACCGCGTTACAAACTCTGTGCAGGTTTTATTTAATATTAAAAGAAAATTAGCTGAACAAATATCTGTTACGTGCTTCTCGTTTATTCATAGCGTGTCTGTCTGCGTATAGCTTATGTCTTAAAAGCTTTTTGAATGTTTCTGCTCTGTCATACGCGTCAGTTCACAATTGCGGCGTTGAAGGAGACGTCACGAGCCAAATATTGTTACTAAACTAGTTTGCCTGTTAGTTTGGCTAGACCAAATTTTATAACCCAAATTCGAATTGCTTCCTGCTATACTATAAAGTAAAAACACTGTTGTCACACACCACCTAATACGCGTTTTATATCGAATTTATAAATTCTTTATTGCTCGCCTTATTGAATAATTCATTTTGAGATGAGCTTGAGAAAACACATGCTACCAAGGAAGTCTTATTTTTGTCAACGATATAAAGAACTCATTTCAAAATATAATTAATTAATTAAGTTTTTAAAAAGGTAATTAAAAAGTCTATTTATAATATTAAAATAACACTGCTTTTATTTCATTATTACAAAATTAAAACGAAAAAAGCCGCGGTACTCTTTAGTAATTTAATGACGTCATCTGTCGTAGGTATCACTTTCCATCTAGTACTTCGTCAAAGGTAGTAAAAAAGTCCAATTGCATTGTGTAAGCGATTGTACCTTCTAACAAGGGGTATCATATTCTCCTAACCCCTTTCCATCACCGCCGGCTGACCGGTCAGACATCTAATAATACGTGAATTGTGCTATTTATCACATCTCTACTCATGTGTAATATAAACTACTAATGCTTACTTAGACCCGAGTATCAAAGGAATTGTTTATTCGTTTGTTTTACTTTATACATGAAACTATTTAAATATCTATTTGAATCAAGGAAATGTTTTTAAGGAATGCTTATATGAAATTCCATAATATACACGTTAAATTATTCTTTGTAATATTAGCTAAGTGCTATTCAAATACCTGTAAGTAAGGTTAAATCGTTTCGGTGATAAGTAGGAACAAACAGTCAGACTGATAAACTAAAGTTTAGCTACAAAATAAACTGAAATTTAAAATACACTGATATTTAATCGATAAAAGAACATCCAACATGTCAGTACAGTATAAATACAAATTTATATATGAGCTTAATCACGATTCTGTTGTCAAAAGTTGTGCTTTTGATCAAAAATTACTGTGTTCACTTCACGTGCGGCACTTAAAGTTGATTATCACCTCCATTCGGATCGAATTGATCGACAATATTTATACGCTCTAGACCTTATACGGAGTATTTTAACACTTTTTCAGACTACTTTTGTCGAATTAACTATTCGTTTTAAAAAAACAGAATATCTAAAAAAATATCAAAATAGCATTGTTATATGTAACAGTATATAACAGAGTTATACTTAACAGAAATACAATTTATATAATTTGTCTCTTTCGGCTTTTCTCCGAGTCTGTTGAATTGATTTTGACAGCACTTTCAATCGCAACATAGGACTGTATATTATTAGAAAAATAATTAGGATATCGTACATTATAAAATCTCATAAAAAGTTGTCGATCACTTTACTGGCGCATGTTTGTTTGGGTATGTGTGTGCCCGCGCGCGCGTTGGCGTGTGTGTGTGTGAAACCGTAGAACGCCACTTGTCTAGGAATATAATTTCACTGCAAGAATACCACCGGCTCTAATTTGCAATTCTGAAAATACCTTGTACAGAACGTCCAGAATTTTTGATGATAATCTTAAAATTTAAAAGAATATGTAAATCCAAGCAGATGTTAACTTTTATTGGACGAGGATTGGTGGACGGATTCCAACTTGGCAAGCTTTTAAACTGAGTAATAGATGTGTGTTCTGCGTGCTTGTATTTTACATAAATGTTTGCATTTAGTTTGACAATGCTAATTGTCAAGCAACAACTGCACTCAACTTCAAGGTGATAGAAATTATTTATAGTAATTTTCGTGTACAAATTAATCGAAATTTGCTATGTAGCCAACGTTTACAAAACAGGCAGATTTAAAAAATATAATTGCTTAAACGTTTTATAATATACTTATTATCTACAATAAAACGAAGTATGCTTGTTTTATTATACAGCAAAGCTGCTCCGTACGGTTTTCGGTGTCCTTTAGAATATTTTATGGAATATGCATATATAAAAATAATATCAATCAGCATTTTTGTTAGTAAATTGCACTCATATGACTACAAACTAAATAATTTCGTGGCACCTGCTGCACGTACGAATACAAAAACTTCAACGTATGCTTAATTAGGTGGATTTTAAAAAACTAATTTTAAACATATTTGATACAATATATTTGAACGTAAGATATGTTTTGATTCTCTCTTCCCGTGCCTCTCCAATTACCGTAGGTCAGCCGTCATACTCCGGAAATTGTCCTAGTTCAAGGCTAATCTGAACAATTGTTCCACCCATTTGGTGCCTGGATACTGCCGGATATTTTTCAGTCAGGACGTCTTGCGTCTTCCTGCCGTTTATTTTGCTCATCATGATGATTTGCAGAAGCTCGCATTATCTATTGTGAATATGACCGAGATATCCCGCTTTCTTTTGTTTAATGGTATAGACAAGTTCTTCTTTTTGCTTCTACGTCTAAGGATTTCAGTGTTTGTAACTTTTGTTAATGTTTTGAAATAGATCTTGACATAGTACAGTCTTTTCGTGTTTTATGTCGTACAATATGCTTACAAAGCTAAAGTTGGCTTTAGCGAAATTTATTGCATCTCCTATTAAGTTGTCATGATTTAACGTGCGTATTGCATATTTGTGTAATTAATAACCACAGATGTGACGTCACAGCGTGTCATTGCGGGGTGAAATATTATTCCCGATATGTCTGGAAAATTGCGATTATTCAGCGCGAGAACGTCACTTCGATATGATATATTCTGTTTTGGTATATTAAAAATCTGTCAAATAATGTGCCAAGTGGTATGTCTATATTTTTGTCGAGAGTGAAATGTTTTCTGGCTTTTCTCATTTAAGAAACGATTCAATCAAAATCGAGGATTAGACATTAGTAAGTATACTATAATCTGATTGATTTAGATAGCAATCCTATGTTGCTTAATAAGATTATACAGTCTAATTTATTGATATTGACCTAACTTTATTAACGTATAATTTAATGATTTTTTGCAAGCCTAGGTAGACCTAGTACTTTTTGTACATTAATCAGATGGTAGATCAGAAAAGATAGAAATATAATAAAATTCAGTGCGTTTCGATTTTAACACATTAACTGCCAGAGCACAAATGACGAAAATCACGTAAAAAAAATTTGAAGCCAATTGATGTAAGGGTTTTAAATTTTAGGGCCATTAGAGCCACGGTTCCGTATTAATTAAAAAAAATTGCACGAGATCACCGGTGTCCTACAAGGCGCCTTGATTCCAGGCCCGCTTCCGGTTACCGGTGGCCTACATGGCAGTTAATGAGTTGAGTGATGAATATTCAAATAATAGATAGAAAACAATAAACAAAATTGTCTATATATTATCTAGGAATATTAAGAATTAATATTTGCCATATATATCTTGATTTTTATCTCATATGGGTTTGGCAAAATACGAAATTTTCTTTTATTGCGCCATGTTTAACATGAGAACTCGAACCTTTAATACTCATAAATTTCTTCATGAAAGTTTTTCAAAGCATTTTGTTGTCTCTATCTATTTTCTTTTGTATTTATTATTCTCTCAACATTTTCTCTTTAAAAATAAAACAAATATACCATATTAATTAATGTACAAATTACCAGTCAAATTCAGGTTTATTCTTTGAACAATGGTATAAGGAAAACATTTTTAATTAGCGTTAGGAAAGAAACAATAAATTGTTCGCTTAGAAGTGAATTTACTTGATCAAATAATTGTATGAAAATAGAAGGGTTGTAGCTTATTACGAATTGTTCAATGAAAAGGGAATTATTAAATTCCAACGAACGGAACAGACAACTTAAACCAATTTAGCAAACATTAATATTTAAATAGGTCCAATAAAATGTAACGATTTTATGGAGTGTTTCATGGGATTAATGAAACTGCCATTCTGGATCCTGAAAGCCTTTATTCAATAAATTAAATGTATCTAAGTAGTACCGTACAGTACGGAGTTACGAAATTCAGAAATAGGGGTTACATTAAAAGAATAAATTTATATCGGACGCCACCAGAAGTTAAAAAGACAGGCTTTTCGAGTATTAAATCTGATGGGAGGGACTCCTAATAATTTATAAGTTCCGTCCGGGTCTCGTTCCACCTTTCATAGATGGACAAGTCGTGAAGTGCTATGCGCGTTTCGATTTATGTCTATGAATTTCCGAATACTCGAAATGAAAATAAATAAGGCCGGCAACTGACGTCTTTAAGGTTGGAAATGTATGCTCGTTTCCCGTAAGATCGAGTGAAAAAAAGAAAAAGGATTACAAGTTCTTTTAGGGAAATAACAACGAGTAAAACTGACGAACGCTACTAGTATATTATAAGATGATCATGTATCGTTCTGGTAATCTTGCGGTATTCATAAAATGCAGTTGAAATTAGGTACAACTGTTGGCACTTGTACAAAATATTCTTTATCTATTAAAATACAATGTTCTTGAAAAAACTCGCTTCAACTCCTGGCTACATCTTATCAAGTGCAAAAGGATATCAAGCATAGTAAATCTTATATTATCGTCAAAATTATAATACATATTTTATATAGTAAGAAGTAGTTTTAAATTAACTTCAAAGATTTGATAAAATTATTTCTCAGTTCGTTAGCAACGAGTGTAGCTGCTAAAGGCGTGTTAAAAAGATATTCGTATGCACGTTTTAAAATTTTAAATATTAAAATACCCACGATATGAAACTTATACGATATGCATATGTTTAAATGGTGCAAATGGCTTTTAAATTCGTTTTCATTGTTATCGTTCTCGCAGACTTCAATATCTAAGCTGAATTTATGCTGACGTTCACCGGGAAATGGAAACTCATTTATCACTTACGTAAAGACGTGAAAAGGCTTTCCTCTTCATGTCACTGCAAGAATCATCTTCGCTTTCGAAGATGCACTGTAAAAATAACGTAGGCCTTATAGTAAATACCTTCTATATTTTATGTTGTAGATATTAATTATAAATTAAATTCATATTTGTTGCAGGTTTAGTTTTAAAATCAACTATATACTGTACCTACTACTTTGCAATACGAAAATCTGTGACCAGTTTTAAATAAATTTATTTTTTATATAGTTTTAAGATATATAAGACAAATATTCTTTTACGACTTTTATCCATCCATTGAATTTAATTTGCTTTAAAACTTTAGGTGACGACACATAAATTGGCCATTAAGTTATACCAATACCGGAGACAAAGTGCGAATAGCCCGAATGTTAACCTATCCACAAATTACAAATCTCACGAAGATTGCCAACATACATGCCGTAACTTGTATAATATGTACTTACAAGATGTCGCCATCTTTGATCACACTCGCTTAAAAAAGGTCTTACATTCTTCACCAATTTCAAATTTTAATACGAGTAAAATATTTCCTGCAACGATTTACAAACTCAAGCATTATAAACGCTACAATTAAAATTTTGAGAAGCGTAGAGATGTTAAATACGACTGAATAGAGATACGATTACAATACTCGCAATTATATGAAATTTTATATTTTAAACAGTGTTCTCCGGGTTCATCATTAATTCATCGTAAATATGCTGGGTAGAACATTTCGCTGCTTCATATACAAAAATTTCAATGCTAAAAATATTTACCAAAATAATTTTTTGACAATGTATTGAATGCATTTAGATACCTACAAATTAACCTAGACTAATATGTTTAAAACTGGCATTCAGTAGTCGGAACGAACAGACGGGTAGACCGAAATACTGACAGACAAAAAAATAATACATCTTGTTTTTCTTATACTATTCGTATATACAGGATGCATATAAGTATCGTGTTTTATAATATTAGAATAAAACTATTGGTTTGATTTTAAAAATATACACTTTACATTTAACAGAAGACATAAAGTAATTAATAATTTCCAATAATACGAGACTTCTGTTAGTAAATTTCATTTTATTAAAATAATTTCAAGGATTCATTGTTTTTACTGCTTTGGTCGGGTGTAAAATTAAAAACTCTCCAATTTCCCTAGATAACATTTATTTGGCTCTCCTCCAGGACACAGGTCGGAATAATACCTGCAGCTACCTGGATTACGTTTGCCTCAAATTTTTGAGAGTAGTTTGCCCGTAAATTTTTTCAAGTGTCATTTTCTCAACGGTAAAAGTCCAGCTTTTGTTTTAAAATGTCCATTTCAGTACACTATAGCTCTGTGAAGTGAAAATAGTAACCATTTTAAAATCAGACACTAAATGGATTTTATAAGTTAAATTTGTCTAAAACTATCGTATCTAATAAATTAATAGGCTTATTTTAATGCGATTTTTTTGTTTGAAAGCGGTTATGCATGATGATTTTTAACGTTAATTCGAAGTTCAGACGTTTGAAGATTTAATGCCAGAAGCTACTTAACCTCTCTTGTATTATTAAAGATGCTGGCCTTTTCATATAATTATTTCTGTATCTTTTGAAACACTTAAAGTTCAATAGATTATTTTAGTTAAATGAATTACCGTGAAAATATGAAGGTCCAAACCAATTTTAACAGTAATAGTTATCGTTAATTTCAGAATGTACCTACTAAGTACTTAACAGTTTAACATTCTCACAATAAACTGTTAAAGTTGTTTATACGTAGTTAAGGTAATAAATGGATTTTAAAATACACAGTGAACTGAAATAGTGTAAAGTTAAATTCCAACGTTAAGATGTGCGCTGAATCTGTGCCAACTTCGTATAAAGCTCGAGTCTTGAGATAGCTTAAAAACTTATGTTTTATGTGGATAATTGTTCTAAGTGTGATTCTCATATTATTTTGATACTTTTAAAAGCCTGCAACCCACCTGCGAACTTAATCCTTATTAATGGTTGGGGTATTATCTCTGGTATTTCTAGTTTTTATGTTAAAAATGATTTAATATTAATTACAATGTTGTCTGGTTAATTTAAATTAGTTTTATTGTTTTTGTTTACTGTGAAACTGTTTAAATAGTATGTTCCAAATTTAAAAGACACTCTCGGCTTGGCAAAAAAATGAAGCATGATTAATAAATCTGACAGAAAAATGTGTCTGTCTAGACTTGTTCTATCCAAGGGAAGCAGAAATTATTTTGTTCATAGCATATGTATATAATAAAAGAATAAACCGACAAAAAAATTAAGTTCTTTATTTATTTACCCTTAGTTGCTATTTTAAGATGACATGTATTTGTTGCTGTGTAAATTGACTTTAGGGACAAAAGTTTAGGTTTTTTTAAGTAATATTATAAAGATACCATAATTTTCTATTTTCACGTTTGGTTTTCAGCAAATTCATTCAGACTTTTTGATGACGCGTATATATTTAATTATACTTAAACACTAATCATTCTTCTCCCTATCATAGAATCATACAGTACAATATACATTGATACAATGTTATAAATCATTATTACAGGCAGTAAATTTTTCACTTTTCTGGGAAACTTTTACAGTCGCGACCTTTTTTATTGCGAGCTTAAAACGTGTAGTTATTTTTTATGAGACCCTCGCACGCATAGCTATGTCATAGCTTTTGTTTTATATACTTTAAATATGTAACCTTGAAAAT
Organism: Hebomoia glaucippe; assembly: GCA_025727935.1. NCBI lineage: Eukaryota > Metazoa > Arthropoda > Insecta > Lepidoptera > Pieridae > Hebomoia > Hebomoia glaucippe. The sequence continues at coordinate 11,131 of JAOSYY010018901.1, forward strand.
ATCTTTTCTAAATCTTAACTACAAACGAAAATATAACATAAGTACAAAAGTTTTATACTGATGTTGAAATGTTAAGATTTTTTTAAAATGCTTCTATTAACTTAATTTATGTTAATACATTAATAAAATTTACTTATAAGTATCGTATTAAAGTTAGCGTTTTATTGAAAGACTTTGAGTCTAGCTTATTTAAGTCCAAATGGTTATAAAATATTCAGTCCGGGTCACAAACCGCGAACAACATTCTAATGCGTATATTGCCATCAGTCTTTGAACTTTTGAATTTATTTTCACATGAACCACAATTAATCCCTTTTCAAAGTTGTAGCGACAGAAGTGTGAGATTTGGAGTGGTTAATGTTTTTTTTTTTTGACGAGGTGGGAATGTACTAATACTGTCTGATAGCCGGTTATCGACTCGCCTTTTCATAGTTACTTTGCTGACGAGAGTTACTACTTAAAAATATATTCAGTAATTCTTACTTAGAGAAATTTAATAAAATAATTGTTTTGAGGAGGAAACAAATGACGCATATCG
>JAOSYY010018923.1:0-18374 GCA_025727935.1 Hebomoia glaucippe
CTTTAGTAGATGAGAAATACACGTTAAACATGTATGACGAAGTTCAAAATATTAACGCAGTTTCTGAAAAGTTATTGGATCGACTACATTTTCACATCGATGAAGCGACAAAACACATTTCTACTGATTAAAATATAATATTGGATTTGTTTTTCATTCTAATGTGAATTTTTTTACTATTCATCAGGAATAAGTTAATTATAAAACATATTAGCTGTTAGACGCAGCTTCGCTTTCATTGAGTTTTTAGCGAAGACGGCAGCTTATTCAGGATGTTTGAGGATTGCTCCCGCAAACGGAGACAGGTGATAGTACTAATGGCACCTTTGATGAAGACGCATAAAATTCAATCTGACTAAAAAAATAATATTTTAAAAACGTTTTATTAGCGTTATTTCGCTCCATCGTGTTAATCTAGATATTTTGTTTTCATGCTTTATTGCTGGTTCTTTTTTTTAGTAATGTATTTTTTATGAAACTATCGTTTCATCTAGCTGTACTTCCAAGATGGAGCGTAAATAATGCAAGTAAAAAGTGTTAAAAATATGTCTTCTTTTTATTCAGGATCGACTTTTTCCGTCCCTTCATCAAAGGTGTCATTATTTAAAATATACGTTTTAATAAAAGAACCGAAACTTTTGCATTAATACATACTTTTAACTATTAAGTTAATAATGAAGTTTATAACGATACTAATAACGGTATTTTTTCGTTACCGAAGATTCGTAGATTCAATTTGAGTCAGATTTTTTTATGAAAATAAAACACAGTTTTATTATTATAAAATTTATTTAACATCAGTCTAATAGAACTTAGAATACTCGTATATTTTCAAACTTACTTGACCATAGGCTTATGTCAATATTTTATGACATACAGATAAATAAAAAAAATATCTGTCCATAATATCAAAATAACAGGAGTTTTTTTTAAATATTTCTCTGATAATTCGCTAGAGTTGTCCGAAACTGAGCTGAGTCAGTTTTAACGGGACCTACCCTTGATAGCTGGCGTTATTAAGGAGTAGTTAGGTAATTTGTTCAAATTAGGGTTCTGTGAAATATCTTAAGGACCCCAAAAGCCTGAATGAATATGTTCAATTGTCATTGGGCTTGGCAAGTATTCGAATTAATATGTTTTAGTTTGACACTAAAAATAATGTTCACATAAAATTTCTCGCAGGTGAAACCGCAGCTAGTCATAACTATATTAAGAAAGCCTATGGTCATAAATTATACATAGATAATGTTTAATATACAGGATCTTTGGGGACTGCTCCCGAAAACGAAGACAGGTGATAGTACTAATGACACCTTTGATGGCTGGACGGAAAAAATCGATCCTGTTTAAAAAAATACATATTTTTAAGATATTTTGTTAGCGTTATCTACGCTCCATCTTGTAAGTACAGCTAATTGACAAACGATAATTTCACAAAAAAGCATACTTTAGTAAAAAAAAGAACCAGCAATTATGTATGATAACAAAAACAGCTGAACTAACATAATGGAGCGAAATAACGCTAATTAAAATGTATATTATGATTTTTTTAGGCAGGTTCGATTTTTTTATCCGTACCATCATCAAAGGTGTAATGAGTACTATCATCTGTCTTCGTTTTTGGGAGCGGTCCCCTAACACCCGTTATAAAAATTACTTAAAAATTATGGAAATATATGACAAAATATACCATGGTATAAAAATAGCCTCTTTCAAGAGTCCACTATCAAAATATATTTTGTACCAATTTAGAAGTTATCTTACAACTTATAATTAACCGATATCACTGGCAAAATAATATAAAATCTTTTTGGAGATAATTTTTTTATTTTTCATTTTTGACTTAAAAAGGAGGAGTTGATATGTTATGTCTGTACTGTCGTAGCTGCTAAACGACTGGGTTAATTTTGATGCGGTTTTATCTTAATTAATATATTCTGCACGAATTTTAAAAAGGTCTTAATAAAGAAGCTGTTATATTTAAAAATATTTTTTTCAAACTCAATTCGATCCTTAATTTAGCATTTTCAAGCTATACTAATTTTATAAATGCATGATTGAGTTTATTAGTATTCCCCACAAATTGCTGAACCGATTTTGATGACTTTCGGTTGAGATAAATTGGAATTTGAAGAATGTCTGTTTACAATGACACTGACAAGTGGATACATAGTATACATGCTTATAGTTTATAATTTAGATCAAAATGTGAAGAAAGCCGCTAAACATCACTAGTATTGATACACAGGGTGTAAAAATACTACTCCCGAAAACGAAAACAAGTGATAGTACTAATGACACCTTTGATGAAGTGACGGAATAAAATTCGATCCTAACTAAAAAAAATTATATTTTTAAAACGTTTCATTGGCGTTATTTCGCTCCATCATGTTAGCCCAGCTGTTTGTTATCATGCTGGCTTTTTTTAGTAATGTATTTTTATTAAATCATCGTTTCATTTAGCTGCACAAGATGGAGCGTAAATAATGCTAATAAAGTGTTAATAATGTGTATTTTTTTTGTCAGGGTCGATTTATTTCCGTCCCTTCATCGAAGGTGTCATTAGTACTATCACCTGCCTTCGTTTTCGGGAGAAGCCCCTAAACATCCTGTATAGAGATCGATTGGTATCCTTCCTCTCAATTTCATTCGTTCAGTTGAAAAAATCTTGTAAATTATCATTTTGACCCGTTTTTCCTTAAGGGTTGTAGTATTGAATCCAATACAATAGATGCTGCATTCATTTTACTGCATCTACAAGACACAAAGTATAAAAAAAAATATTTTTTCTAAAGCCTAGTGAAAGTACGATACGTAAGATAGAAAAAATTTTTTTTTGCGAGTTTCAGCTCCAAAACGGCTGAACCGATTTTGATGGGATTTTCACTGATACATATCATAAGTTTATATTTCATCAACTGTTGACTCTAAAAGTAATGCATAAATAGTCCAAAAAGGTCTGTCTACCCTATTCATGTTTCATACGCTTTAAACTTCTATGAACTTTATTTATAATACAATCGAATGTTAAGTCTTAATCCCACTTCTGATTGTATGGAAATTAAAAACTTACTTGGGAAACATTTCGTTGCATTTCAATTCCGTCCATCCAGTGAGCGCTTCATACAATATCGTATCAAGAGCACGATCAGCCTTCAGTTCGCCAGCCAGCATTCTTAACGCTAAACTGAAATAAATGCGACAAATTCAACAATCACGCGCTATCGCGTGATATAACTGCGCACACAATTGTGTCACGCGATAGCGCAATGACAATTTGTATATTTGATAAGTACATTAAACATATCACGCGGTATAGCGTGATCTAGCTATAGTAATAAATCGCATCACGCACTAGCGCGTGATCGACATTTTATCGTGCTGGCATTGAGCGAAACCGCAATAAACGTATAATATAAATGGTACAAAACGATTGAACAGATTATATTTTTAAGTAATGCTTTATAATCCTCTCCAAAATAGTTTTACCCATTAATTCTGGCCATTGTCCCATACGGAGCGTTCAATTTTGATGTGGCAACTAAATTCTTGCAATACAGCAACCATACGCAGTCCAAATCGGTGTAAATCACACTGTTGGCAACACTGGAGCTGTCATTGAACGACGTCTGCAAATGGTTGAGCGCATGCGTGTTCGCATCTATGTTGCGCGAGATCTGATTCTGAATGTTGGCGTTCAGGGATTCCCTGTTTGATAATTGATTTAGTACCATCCTGGAATACGATATAAGAAATGAAGAGACGACAGCATGAAAATTTCATCAAAATCGCTACAGCTCTTAACATATTCGCTGCTCACAAGAAAATTAAAAATAGCTGGGAATAAAAACTATCTAAGGCAAATTTTGATTATGTATATATGAATGTTTGAAACAATAGATAAATGTATATTATTATTATTAATATTTTAGGAAAAAGAAAACACTCGAATCCGAGTGGGAGGGGCCGCTACTATAGCCCCGCCTTACTCGGATCCGAGTGGTGGGCACGGAATCTTATAACATAAGAAAACCATTACAAGAATTGCAACAACTGAAAGTCCAAAAAGTTATTATACGAGTACTTGTCTCGTAACAAAGATATTTTAATCCTTAAATTATAAAAGGTAAAGTCGTTTTAAAGCGCTGAACTACTTTTGATGAACTTTACAGAGAAACTATAACAGGTGTTAGGGTGCCGCGACCGAAAACGAAGACAGATAATAGTACTCATGACACCTTGGATGATGGGACGGAAAAAAAATCTATCTTGACTAAAAAATATCATATTTTTAAAACGTTTTATTAGCGATATTTCCTTCCATCATATTAGTCCAGCTGTTTTTCCTATCATGTTTCAATTCTGGTTCTTTTTTTTAGTAAAATAATGTATTTTTATAAAACTATTGTTTCATTTAGCTGTACTAATATTATGGGGCGTAAATAATGCTAATAAAACGCTTAAAAAATATGTTATTTTTTAATCAGGATCGATTTTTTTACCGTCCCATCATCAAAGGTATCATGAGTACTATCATCTGTCTTCGCTTTCGGGAGCGGTACCCTAACATCCTGTATATACTAGACGTGCCATATAAATTTCCTTAATCATACGTACATTTATAGCTATAGCTAAAAAGGTGTTGCCTGCTTAAACAGCGGAATAAATTTTGATGAACTTTTGTATAAACATAATACGACACAAATAACTTACTTAGTATTCTTATAAGCCCTTCCCAAATGTATGGCAGCTCTGGCTGTGCTCATTCCAATCTCCAAGACATTTTCAATAAGATTTTTACCAAACTCAAATTCGTCCGTGTCTTGACGTAAATTTTGACGTTTACTGAAATAAATAAAATTTCAAAATATCAAAATGAAATAAAATTATATACAAATACTATCATCAACCTTCGTATTTCATCCGAATCGATCTAACCGTTTTTAGTAAAAAACGAACACAATACACACATCAATTTCTATTTACTAACGATGGATTGTTGTAATATTCCTCTCTTACTTCTCAAAATTATAATCAAAATCGGTCTAGCCGTTTTTAAGGTCTACGAAGCCACAAACAACCGATTACAATCAATTGGTGAAATTGATTGTTTAAGCTTTCTTGATATATTTGAAAAATAATTCTAATGATTGTAACTGAATTGATTATTTAAGATTTTGATTGTTTAACTTACGGATTATTCTCATAGAGATGGTAGACCTCGTTCCTCTTCGATTCAATTTTACTTGGCTCCATAAAGAGTGCATTAAATGCAAAAACATCCGGATCTTTCAACATCTTATTCCGTGAGCCTTCCTGAAATATTATAAATATGACAATGAGAGCAAACTGCTGAACCGATGTTGATGAATTTTTATATATATCCCTTATAGTTTTTATTTACTTAGATGGGAACACAATCACAATCATTCACAATATTTATATGATCATTATATAACGTGAATAATTCATATAAATTGCTTCAGCGATTTAGACGCTGTAGCGTAAGAGATATGTACAAATAATACCAGATATTATTACTATATTCTATTAAAGATTTATCAAAAACGGTTTAGCGATTTAGACGTTGTGACGTGACAGTTATAATTACGATACTGACCTGATTCTCCCACGCCATTAGCTGAATATTATGTAGAAGCATCACATCCAATGTCAAAATTCCGAATGACAGTAGACTGGTGCTATTCGTTAAAACGTTCCTATTGGTGACAGACGTGTGATTCACTTCAAAATATATTTCTCTCAATTTGCTCATGACGATCGTCACGTTACCCTCCAACAGGCTCTCGTTCAGGGCTCTCAACACTTGGCCGAAATTATTGGAGTCCTTCTTTTCAACGACCGCATCCGAGTTGATCCAATCGTGTAGCTCTTGGACTTTTTCAATCAGATAGTTTGTCATACTGTTACTTTGTATATAGTCATCGTAGAGATTGTCATCGTTGTAGTAATCCTCGTAAATGTCACGCTTCAGATCTGTCACGTAGCCGTCTGTTAGTTTAATATGTCTGTTTATAAATATGTCTGGCAGAGTGGGTTTAAAGTCTGGTATTTTGTCTGGCAGTTTCGGTTGGTCCTTCTTTTCGATCTTCTTGATCGGATGCTGTAGTGATGTGTCGTGGATTGGATGGAGTTGGGGTTTTGTAGATAGATTTTCCTTTTTTCTATCGCGGCTCACGATGTTTTTGAATAGCGACAGTTTTTCCAGTATCGGATATTGTAAATCGTTTTTTATCTCGTTCGATGTTTCTTCCGTCGTAGTTTTCACAGATGGGTATGGGACGGAATAGATTGGCCCCTGAATGTATATGAGATGAAAGTAAGTCGATTTGGTAATTAAATAAAAAATACATAATTAAATATACTCCGACGTGACGTCACAAGCGACGCAATGACATTGTATGAAGTAGTCTTAGTTACAATTAAAAAAATACCTAATTAGTTATTGCCCGCGGCGTGCTTCGGATTTTTAGCGGACAAAAATGAGGGGTGTTATAAAGTATCTGTCTGGGATTGTCGGGACCGCGAAAGCTCCTATGCGAAAAATAAATTAAAAAACATGTCTGGACCTAAAATTTATTTTATATCCTTACTACAGATTGTATTTGATTGTCTGTAGACAATTTACGAAAAATTTACAAATATTGCAATTTAGTACATGACTGGACAAAAACAGGGAACCCTTAACGAAAATCTTTTTAAAAATATAAACAAAAATTAGATCATGTCTATTTTAAACAAAACTATCTAAATCCGCCAGACAGCCAGACACGTCAAACACAACCCCTCTCTTTTTAGACCTGGGGTTGAAAATGTTTAAGTCTCAATTTTACAGGAGATACTCACGGGTGCTTCGTATAATTCCCTAGCCGTGTACGTCTCAGAGGTTCCCCAACGAGTAATGACAACAGTTGCCAGGACAAGAATCGCGCACACGGCGAAGCACGAAGCACTGGCTATTATCCACACTTTTAATGGGACCTAAGAGTAATACAGGGTGTTTGAGGACCGCTCTTGAAAACGAAAACAGGTGATAGTAGTTATGACATTTGATGATGGGGTGGAAAAGAATTCGATCCTGACTATAAAAAAGTCATATTTTTAAAACGTGTTTTTAGAGTTATTTACGCTCCATTACGTTTGTACAGCTAAAGGAAACGATAACTTCATAAAAATACTGAAAAAAAAGTATATATATATCTAACAGTATATATATACACTGCTAGACTATCCAGCTGTTTTTGTTATCATGATTCATTGCTGATTCTTTTTTATTAGTAAAGTAATGTATTTTGTATCAAAATATAGTTTAATTTAGCTGTACTAATATGATGGAGCGTAAATAATGCTAATAAAACATTTTAAAAATATATATTTTTTAATCTGGATCGAATTTTTTCCGTCCCATCATCGAAGGTGCCATGAGTACTATGATCTGTCTTCGTGTTCGGGAGCGATGCCCTAACACCCTGTATGCATTGAGCAATACTTTTAATATTACAAACTGTTAAATATATGTATCAAAATAACATTAATATCTACTGGCAACATTTAGTATACTATAAGCAAGATTGTTCCTTTGTCTATTCTGTCATTCACTTCAATAAAAGTATTAGTCTGTGAAAAACCGTTGTAGTTTTAATACAAACTTTCATTACAGTTTTACTTAACATACTAGCTATGATCGCGACTTCATCCGTGCGAAATTGATTTTTTTAATTTTTATAATAATAACACTAAACAAAAATCTAAAATAAAATTACACCAATCTTATTACATCAGCTATCTGCCGGAGAAAGTTCCATCATAATCGGTCCAGCCGTTTCTGAGATTAGCCGGATCAAAAAACAAACAGGCAAAAATTATTATTATTATTAGAGAACAACTTTCATTAAAATTGTCAGTTCAGACTCTAAAAAATAAGGTATCCAAAAAAAACAACGCTTGTCAAATCGCAGTAATTTTGACAAATACAAAGTCAGGGGAAAAACTATGTACAAAATATCTTACGCTCGTTTTGGCTGGTATATTGTCGCATTCTGGCCGAGGCGGCAACGGGCGCCGAGCGTAGTATTCGTACGACAAACTACGACTTGGCATGTCGCAAACGACTTCAGATGGCTTACCACACTTGTATTGTGACATTATCTGAAAAAAAAAACTAAATTTAAATTAAATGCACTTTTAACGCTTCGAATAATTATACATTATTAACTGTAATATATATTAAAAAACATATATCTTCTGTACGTGTGTTCTTTATTAAACTCCTAAACGGGCGGACGGATATTGATGAAATTTTTTAAGTGTGTTAAAGTGGAATAGATAATGGTTCAGATTTACAATTTGGCCGACTAGATGATTTTTATTTATAAATTGTTGTTTATCTTGAAATTGTTTACATTGTATCCTGCGCCGAGGTCGTGTTAGATATTACTATTTAAAAAAGAAATTTTTATATTTAAGACGTGTGTCTGTGTGGTCAGCTAGTTGAAAGTATAGAGGGCTACTGTGCTAAATGTTTTTTCTCACGCTATTAAAATGTCACACTCACTTTAGCTTGTCCCATTTCTCACACACAAATAACAGTCCTGATAGAAATTACGTTTCCGTATTTCTAGACTTTTAACGCTTAATTACTCTGCTTTTTTCATTTGGTCCTGACGAGATTGTCAGCTGGCGTGTCTGTTTTTATCGCGTATCTAAAGGGATTAGCCGATTTTGATGCGCTTTTCGAGGGCTCCATTGCCTAGTCAGATAAACGTTCTAGGTACGCAGGTTTCATTTTCAAGTTTGTGACTTGTATTCAGACTTGCACGGGCTGTTTGTAGCCAAACGAGTCTCAAAATCGCAAACATTTCGAGTATTAAATGTGGTGGGAAGAACTCTTAATAAATTCCGTTCGGGTCATTTACGACCGTTCATAGTTTGGAACATAGTGCTGTGCGCGTTTCGAGTTCAGAATATGTTTTTTTGAAGTTCCAAATACTCAAAATGAAAATAAAATTGAGGCTGGCAATAGAACGTTATAAATAATAACTGATGTAATATGGCTAAGGCTTTAAGGTTGGTAACGCGTCTCCTAAATCTACCAGTCTTGGATGAATCTATCAGCGACAGAAATCGCTTATTTCCAGTATAAAAAAATCTAACCCAAAATGTTACTAGCTCTCAGACTATACAGAATTGTATCGGCAAACGTGTTAAATTCTCGGTCAGTGAAAGTTAATATACGAGTACATTCGTTAGTTTGATCTTGTAACAACGTGACAGAATTATTTATTGAGATCACTAAAGTATCAAATCTGCTTTTATTGCCCCATAACCCAATAAATAAGATGTTTTGTGGAGCATGGGACGATTCTGTTTGGGAGGATATAGGCTATACTTAACACATGTCTATACTAATACACTTAATGTTCAAGTATTTATTTGTATCAAAATAACCTTCTCTATATTCAAATGGAACTATATAACCTAGAACAGAAATATAATTTATTTTTATCTGTCCATCTCTTTTGGCTAATCTCCGAAACGGCTGGACCGATTTGGATGAAGTTCACTGGTAGATGGATTTTATATCAGAAATGTTATAATTGCTTTGCGCTTAATCGTAAACTCTTAAATTTTGTCAGTATAATAGCAAATTTGAATTTGTAACGTTTTTTACATAAAATTAACGAGTGAAATCGCGTGGCGCCGGTCAAAATATAACTTTTGTCCACGGCTTCGCTAGCGTTCGCGTCGATTCTATCAAACACTTCTAGTTGTATTTTTGAGTAAATTTATTGAGTGTGGAAACACTCAGTGTATACTGATTTGTTAATCTTTACAGATAACAGTATACTGGACCTTTTGATATATATTTTTATCGAAAAGAACTTTACGTTATCTCCCAAAGCGTAGGGTCATTTCTTTTAATCAATAAATATTTGATCGGGGTGAAAAGTCACTTCTTTGGCGCCATTTTTGTTCTGATAACAGGAGAAGAGTTATAAGAAATAGTGTTGTTTAGAATGAAATGCAGCTAGTGTTACCGGTACTGATGACGTTACATTTAGAATACTTAAAGTATAGAGAATTGAAATCAATCTAGAAATTTTTATGAATTATATAGAAAAATATCTATACATAAATGTAAATAAAATTGGAGCGTCTGTTACAGTAAAATAACCGCTTTTCACTAAATGAATTTTGATACATGGTACAAGTACCATACTAACATTTTTTATATTTTTGTCTGTCTGTTTGTTCAGGCTGATATTTAGAACGGCTGGACCGATTTTGAAGGAGTAACTCGACAATTAGACCGAATTTTATTTCGTCGACACCATAATAAAGCTATTACTACGAAAATTAGATTATATTTCTGCTGTACATCGCGCCCAAAGGAAACCAGAGGTCACTAATAGTCTTATTTCCTATGTAAATACGTCACGTTCTATTACTTGTAACATTTGTAATGTTCACGGTCTATATGTACTTCAATTTTCTTCCGGATATCATGTTCTAAGATTACTTGAAAAATATCACATTTCTTTTTCATCTTGCGATACGACCCATTAGTACCAGCATAACCGCTGTACGCTTCCTACATAAATCGCTGAAGCGAATTGTATGAAATTTAATATAAACAAAGATAAGACTCAAAACTTGATTACAGGGTATTTTGCAAATATCTTGAAAAGGCAAACTGGTATGTGCCACGCAGTTTTACGCGCGGTGATATTATACACACTAGCTGTGCTCACGACTCTGTCCGCGCGGAATAGTTCTCTTGTCATTATTTACATTAATAAAATTAAATACAATTTTTAAAACCAAAGACGCCTAAATTACAGCCAGTGAAAATACCATCCAAATTGGTTTAGACGTTTCGGAGATTGTCGAAATGAAAAGACATAATATACTATAATATTATAATTTTCATCAATGTTGTAAGTATAATATACATTTTCACATTCGTTGAGAAGAATCAGTATGATAATACAAAGAGACACTTTTTATTAATATGTAGCTATATGTTGGAGGCAATTTAACTATTTATTTATTAAAAGTGGGCGAAGTAGGAACGGAGTTAGGTATTGATAGATGTTATATATAGATATACAGGATGTAACAAGACTGCTTCCGAAGAAGACAGGTGATTGGAATAATGACACCTTTGATGATGGGACGGAAAAAAATAGATCCTGACTATAAAAAAACTCATATTTTTAAAACGTTCTTTTAGAGTTATTTACGCTCCATCATGTTAGTATGGCCAAATGAAACGACAGTTTTATAAAATTACATTACTAATTAAGAATAACTAGCAATGAAATACAAATTTAAAAACAGCTGATGGTCGGTTCGACGACATTTTTATATATAGATATTTACTTATCCATCCAAAAATTGTCAACGTGTCTATGTACTTAACCTAATAAGACTTAAAACGTGTGAATAACGCTAATTACAATTGTAAATCGCAATTAATATGCATCAGGTCAGGAACGCTTTTGTAAAGTATTATTACATGCCGAAAATAAAATGAGTCGCAATTAAATAAATTTAAAAAAATAAGTTAATTTTTTTTTTAAACCCGAAGCCTATGCTACAAATGAGGTGTTATGTGCATGACGTGTTTGTTTATTGTCTGAATAAAATTTAGGCCTTAAGGTTGGAAACGCGTCTTCTAGATCTACTGATCTTGGAGGTGTCAATGGGTGACAGAAATCGCTTAATATAAGTGAAATATTTGCTCGTTTGTCTTCCTATCGCATAAAAAAAAAAAACAAAAATATACTATAATCAAGAATATTTGACACAAGGGTGACCAGTAAGGTATTATAAATTTAATGTCTATGGTGCTTTTTTGTTTGAGAGCTGAAGTAATCCAGAAGTTTCATTGGTATATTTTTTGTAGATTGTATTTAGATTCAGTTGATAGATTTTTATGTTTTTCAAAGAGATATCTTGAATCGTGATATGTACATTAGTTATAGCGTTTCTGAGGTTACGCAAATGCAAACAGACGGACAGACAACAAAGACGATTCTATCAGTATCAGCTAGTTATAAATACAAAAAAAAACCTTTTTAATTAAGTGCAACTCAGCCAACTTTAACAAACTTAATTGCCTTCAATTAATATTGAACTTGGCATCCGTTTGCACATGAAATGTTCCATTTGAAAAATAAAAGAATCTGTTTTACCGATTGCGAACAAAACTAAGGGTTATGTTTTTAGCCCCCGACGCAGAGTGGTGTTATAATTTTTAAGTATCCTAAACGACTTAGCGGATATGGAGACGAATTTTACCAAATGATAATTTTTCTTGAGCGCAATATTCATGATAAAATTAAGTATTTTAAGTTGCCCCCGAGGCAAATGTATAGCTAAGAAAAATTACGATTGTGAGATTTCAAAAACAATACTGCATCAGAATAGGCCAATTCGATTACGATACTCTTTTTGCAGCGATGATATAAGGTCTATTTTTTTAGACTTCATTTAGATAACTTCAGAACTAAAAAATCTATACAAAACGTATTAATTTACAAAGCTATTTGTTGTAATAAAGTGCGGTCGTAATTCAACGACTCCATTATGGATTTTAATGTTGTTTTTAACGGTAAGAAAATCAATTTTAATATACGTATCTTTTACAATAAGATATTGACAAATAATATATATTACTAGCTTTTGCCAGCGTCTTTGCTCGCGTTCATTTCGATTTTTTCATCTTGAGTTATCGAATGTTTTGTAAGGATTCCTAATTTGTTGAAAATATAATATAGTCTATAGCCTTCCTCGATAAATGGGCTATACAACACTGAAAGAATTTTTCAAATTTGACCAGCCGTTCCTAAGATTAGTGCGTTCAAAAAGACAAACAAACATACTATTCAGCTTTATAATATATATAAAATAATATTATATATAGATTAGCATAGACCCTTAAAAATATACATTACAAGTTCTAAAGTACTACATGGTTTTTCAGATTCATAATTCAACTAAGGTATATCAAAAACACCGCTATTTTTCTTACTTGTAACATACGTAAAAGTTATTGCAATAATAAAATATTTAAAGACTCCAAACCTGTTTTGTTGTATTTAAATACACTTGCAAGAGAAATTAGAAATACACAATTGTAATACAACACATCACTGTCACTAGTAAGTTTGCCGCTAATTTTGTCTTTTTTTTTAATCGCGACACAGGCACTCCCACAGACTCGCAGAGCGGACTGACCAAAATGTTACTGTTATGTGTGACAAAATGTGAAAGTGCGTCGTAAATAAACAAATTATTTTGCGTTTATTAAAATAGCAATGAACCTTACGATTATTTAAAGGATGCAATTTTAACGATCAATTCATCCGATTCTGTATGAAATTCGATACTTGTCAAACTTTTAGTTAGTAAATTAATTTCTAATTCTAATTAATTTCGGTCTAGTTTTTTTAAGACGCTCGAATAATGAAAGTTTCAATATCAAATGTAATTCATAGTTCGTAGAACTGCATATTTTTTGTGAGGATTGATTTTTGTTTCCTGTAATTCTGAGATAAATTTATAATAGAGAATTCTAGTTAACGTAAATTAATTTACCGGCGAAACAAAAATCATTTTCAAATCATGATAATTAAAAAGAAATTCTAAATATAAATAAATTATGTACGAATGCTCGAATAAAAAATATGATAGCGCATTTTCGAATATTGATTTATGTCCTATTAAAATCTACCATCAAATATTGTTTAGTGTAAAAATGACCTCGAAAGGGAATAATTCCAGTATTTTGCACCAACATTGTGTTTACGACTGTTACAACGGTACAAACTTAGTACATACCTGTTAATTTCCGTAAAACTGGTACAAGTGTTTTAAAATAAACAGTTACTAAGAAAACTGCACATGCTAAGATTACAGCAGACGAAATAGAATATAAACATTGTTTTAAATAGTAAAATCAAGAGAAAAGTGATAAAATTTTATCTGATTTTAATTTTATTCAATTGAATGTACTGACATTTTAACGAATTTTGTATAAATTCCGACTAATGTTATGTCCCTTATTATTTATTACTAGCTTTTGTCAGTGGCTTCGATCGCGTTCATTTCGATTTTTACACCTTGCATTACATTATGGGACTGTTAGTAAGCACCCCAAATTTTTTTATAACATAATACATATAGCCTAAAGCCTTCCTCGATAAATGTATTGTGCACTGAAATAATTTATCAAATCGGAGCAGCGGAAACGTATCAAATAGCGTCTCTAGCGGCTCCTCCTCAAAATCATTGTCCACTTACTAGTGTTAAATATAAGAAACCAAATTCTATAGCTTTTCAGAAACAATAAAAAAAAAAAATCGGAGCAGCGGTTCCTGAGATTAGCGCATTCATACAAACAAACTCTTAAGCTTTATAATATTAGTGTACTATTTTAGTACAATATTATTATTTCAATTCGTGAATAACTTTATTTCCGTAACAAAAAACGTATAATATGTATTAATTAATATGGTATCTGAAATCTGGCGTAGCCTAAATAAAACTAACACGCAATATTGTGTAATTTATAATAAGTAGGAAAACCTGAAATTTATTAAAAAAACTAAAACAAGTTTTTATATAAATGAAAGAGGTTTTATTTCCCTTTCGACAACATTAAGTGTGTTAAAATAGTTTTTACGCAGTTGTCGTACCTGCAACTGCAGCTAAAACAAAAAAAGGTTTTATATTGTAAGTGCGTTTGAACTCTTTATTGGTCGTTCTCGTTCCAGAGTGTACATAATAGTGTGTAAAATATTTATATAAACTATTAATTTATGTAGCTTATAATGTTAAAAGTTCAGTAAAACGGACACAGAAATATACTTGCCACACACTACGTTAGTAAATGTGTACTGTGTCTAATTAATATCTTTAAACCGATATTTTAAATGAAAATATTGAACAAAATAGCCTAGAATAGCTCTCTATTGAATTTTCATTTTTTTTAAGTCGGTTTGAGCAGAGACATTTGTTTCTATTATTTTACCTTCAGTAGTGTTGCCCGTCTCACCTGAAATAATTATTCATTCAAACAATTTATATTTTCTCTGTACTCTCCAAAACTGCTGTACCAATTTTCATAAAATATTCAGGTAATCCTTAGATATTGATAGACGTAGTATTGAAAAACTAGCGATGCCCTGCGGTTTCATCCGTGTCACAGTATCTATAACAAGTTTAGCCTATGTGAGATTATTTAAAAAAAAAAACAGTAAAATTCGTTCAGTACTTTTCGCGTAAAAGAGACATTCATACATACTAACTTTCGTTTATTATATTGCAGTAAAGGTTCACCACAGTTAATAAAAATGTTGAAGTGCGAAGTTAATTTCTGATTAAATCTATTAATTTTCGAATGCTCGAAATAAATGTCATCTCGTTTAATGCTCGTAATCATACAAATAACCTTATGATAGAAAATTTAGTAACGGGTGTTAGGGGACCGCTCCCGAAAATGAAGACAGATGATAGTACTCACGACACCTTTGATGATGGTACAGAAAAATAGTCGATCCTGATTAAAAACAAATCGTATTTTTAAAACGTTTTATTAGCGTTATTTCGCGCCATCATGTTAATCCAGCAGTTTTTGTTCTTTTTTATTAGTAAATTAATGTATTTTTTATGAAACTATTGTTTCATTTAGCTGTACTAACATGATGGAGCGTAAATAATGCTAATAAAACG
The DNA here is from genome assembly GCA_025727935.1 of Hebomoia glaucippe. Classification (NCBI taxonomy): domain Eukaryota; kingdom Metazoa; phylum Arthropoda; class Insecta; order Lepidoptera; family Pieridae; genus Hebomoia; species Hebomoia glaucippe. The sequence goes on from JAOSYY010018923.1 coordinate 15,760, forward strand.
TTTCAAAAATATGTTCTTCTTTTAATCAGAATCGACTTTTTTCCTTATCATCAAATGTGTGATGAGTACTATCATCTGTCTTCGTTTTTCGGGAGCGGTCCCCGTAACTCCGTGTATAGTAAACATGTTTAAAATAATTTCCTAAAAGCCAACAAACCTGTAGTGATAGCCTCTGAAGCAGTTTGTATTGTATCTAAGAACATTGTAACATTAATAATGTATTAAAAAAATGCAATGTACAATACATATATGTATTATGTTTGTCATATTCTCCCGATTGCGATCAAACGTTGTTAATTTGCATTTGCGTAAAGGCAAGCAGAGAGAAGGCATTGGACGCAGATCGCAGATGTTTGGAAATTCTTGGGGACGCCTATATCCAGCAAAGGGGCCCTGACAGACTAACAGCAGATGTAGACTGCCAAAATATCAAAAATCTAGACAAATTATTAGACAATTTTAAAACGAGATTTAATCTTTAAACACGTTTTAAAAATAATATCCTACCTTCAATTAACGTTAGTTGGTTTTTGATCGGTTCATCTACACTGTCCCTGTATAAAAAAAAAGTTTAAAAGATAATTTTAATAGAATTTCTACTGCGTAAACTTAAATAAAGATCTAAAAAATGTTAAGTAATCTCGGACACACAATAAAGCAAAAATTCTAACTCTATTATTGCAACTTTTAAATAAAAAATTTCATCAATTTCAACCGATTCGTTTAGAAGCTACGATGTCAAAAACCTTTAATTAGTAAAAATGTGGCAATTATTGTGTCATCATGGCCGTAAATACAAATTCGAAAATTAGAAGAGTCGGCTATGATACGATTTGTCATAAAGGCAGTTAATGTTTAGTCCCGAGAGCACCTCGGTAGATAGTATTTTATAACAGTGAACGATATATTACATATCAGCTATGTATTCTTTATAATTCCTGTAACACGTCTTGTAAGTTACAGTGAAATAAACAACAATCCAACATCCGGTTAGTTTTCATAGCCACTTGACTAAAATCGCAAACGTCCTCCAAAAAAAAAAAAAACAATCCAACATCCGGTTAGTTTTCATAGCTACTTGGCTAAAATCGCGAACGTCCTCCAAAAAAAAAAAACAATCCAACATCCGGTTAGTTTTCATAGCCACTTGGCTAAAATCGCGAACGTCCTTGTAAAAATAAACAACAATCCCCTCCAAATATGGATTTAAGAATGAAAGCTTACCGAATCGCCATAAGTCTTGGTAACTGTCTCAGAGCCAGTCGTCAAAACCGCCTGGTACACCCCTTCGTAGGTAGTAGTGTACTCCGTAATACTAACAGTAATATCCGACGAAGTTGCCTAAAAAAACGATAAAACCACTAAAAGGAATTGGCTCAAGTGTCACTAGTAATACAGTGGCGTTTAATAAATAAAAATGTCTACTTGGAATATCTAAACATTTTACAATTCATATCAATTCATTTGTATACAGTACTTATAACAGAAACACTAGTTTTTGTTTCTGTCTGTATATCGTGTTTAATCTCAACTAGGGCTTGACCGATTTTGACGAGACTTGGTTGATGCTGATATAGGGTTACATCTGCTTACCGTGAATATCACAACGGATCCAACAGAAGTCCTCCTAAACGATGCATCCAGTGGGATGCCATTGACGTACATCTAAAAATGATATTGATAGTTCATATGCAAGTCTGTTTTTTTATGCAATAGGCAGGCAAACGAGCATATAGTTCACTTATATTAAGCGATTCCTGTCGCCCATGGACACCTCCAAGATCAGTAGATCTAGAAGACGCGTTGCCAACCGAAAATTCTTAGACTGAATTCGAAACGCGATTAGCGCTTTACGACTTTTCCATCTATGAACGGTGCACGGCACAACAACTTTATAATAAATAAAATAAACAAATGCTTTTTTAAATTTTTATTACACACCTTATATATATAGTTATAGTAACTTGACCAGAAGGGTCAAGCACATTTTAAGATTAAAAGCTATGAGCCAACTACAGCAATTGTGGCTTTATACAAACGCTTTATTGCTATTGGAATACGCGTCGGAGAAGAAAAAATAAATGAACAAAAATGTATTTACCGCCCAATTGTTTCTATATTTACGAACTAAACTTTATACTAACCTAGATAGTATTAAACCTTTATTACGGCATTCTTTATGCCGAACTTCTATGTAACGACTATATATGGCATTACTAAGACCGTGAAGTTGAAAATGTATTATACCCTTGTACCTTTTATAACGTCGAGATATTATTTGTAATCGAGATAGAGTTCAATAACGTAAACATATGTCTTATTTTATAAATGTTGATCGTTAGCCTCGGCGTAACTATACGATACGTATGCGCCCGGAGAGTCACGCAGAAATGCGGGCGTGACGCCCCGGGGCGACCTCACCGCCCCTTAAACAACTGTTCATAGCATGTGCACGCTTAGTAGTACACATATTGTATGGCCCTGAAGTACACAAAACTTAATCTAAAAAACAACTGCCAAAACTGAACATTATTCTGCCAAGCATAAAGTTCGTTAGTAGATAGTATTTGACCCATTAATTTTACACACCACGGTTTATAATATTAAACCTTTTT